>DWPT01002318.1:0-16409 GCA_018251895.1 Agathymus mariae mariae | reverse complement strand
AGGTAAGTAGGGGGTCTACCCAACACGGAAAAACATGGCAAGGGGTCTACGACACAAAAAAGTTTGGGGAACTCTGACTTAGATGATGATCCAACTAGGTCGCAAAGATAAAATGATTTCCGTGTTATTTGTAACAATAACAAAAAAATGTTTCAAAGTAGGTAATAATACTTTGTAATATTTTTTGTATTCTTATAATTAGAACGTAAATTAATTGTTACTTGTTTCTGGTTTCAAATTTTACTGGTATAGACTTGATATTGGTTAAAAATTAACTTTTATTCTTAATTATGCGATGTGATATTTTTTCTCTCCTCAATAATGTTGAAGGCAAAATATGAAACATGAGCATAATCTGCCGAATAAACCATGAAATATGAGATTACCACCAGATGTGTTCTTTCGTTCATCGCATCAAGGTTCTGGTTTATGAGCACAGGAAATGTTAAATATACCCACCGTACTACCAAAATATACGCCATAATTCATCTCTTGCTTGTTCCTTACTTACTATACTTGGTTGCTTACTTAAGATAAACGTAAATATAACTTTCTTGGGTTAATTCTTTTATGTGTGTAATAAATGCTTTTTCTTGTGATATAAATACTTTTTTGTCATTTTGAGAGGAAACCCAAACAGATGGATTGACGCGCTATTATGCAGCACTGGTACAAACCATTGTAAAAATATGACAGTTGATTTTCAAAAGGAGAATGGTGAGAATAACCATTTAGTCAAATTAAAACCGAGTGAGCTCCAAAAGAAGAGACGTAACCCCAAGGAAGTTGATTTGTATGTATTGTATTCATGGGTTAATGAACGCCTTGTATGTATAGTGAACCGTTGATATGGATTAACGTACGATTCATTTAACAATCTAGAACAGAATTCACTTCTTGGTATTATAATGGGTTAATATCAAAAGGAATAGTGTTGGAAGATGCGACATGAAGTGCGTGACATAATAATATATAATATACTATAAACGTGACGATGGCTTTGTTTGTGTGACATTTAGAGTTTATAGGTGATTGTTTAATTGAGCAATGTGGAAATAATATTCATGCAGTGAAAGATAAATTCCTGTCCTTTGGCCTTAGTCGTTTGCAACTTTATTATTTAAATTGGAATCGAAAACTGTAATATGGGTACTTCATTTAATAAAATAAATTAGTACAGACCTATTTGAAGATAATCTTAAAATATGAAACGCATCCTTAGTGATACTGTTTATATCATCAATAGCCTTGACTGACGAAATTTTAAGTTACCTTTAGCTTTAGGGATTTGGTTTGTAGGCAAAAATATTAAATGTTCGTAGGGGAGCCCTTAAACGTCTTTGACTGCAGATGAACCTTACAAATTTGGTCTACATATATCTAATTAAACTAAATAGAATATTATTATTTTATCGCTAGAAGTTTTTAGGTGATACGTATCAGTAGTAGATACACATATCCATATAATTCATGATAATTAAGATTTTATTACGATACTGAAGTTTTGATTCAACCATATACAATGTCTAAGCGAGCCTTTAAGATCGAAATCTGATAAAAATTTAGTTATTCACGTAACAACACCACGAACAATGGACGCCCACTCGGCGCAGACAATTACGTTAATAATTGTGACCTATGCGCGCATGGCGAATAATATCGGCCATATTAGGGTTATTTAACTACCGTTCTTGTACCTAATCTTGGTACTGATTCATGTCCCGATTATTTTTATCAAGTACGTGTTCTGTCTCTTGCGCCTACACTTTCGGTTCTTTCAATTGTTTCTCTCATGATAGTAGTACTTTTGGATAAGCCATCTTGAATTACGACACTTGTTCTTATTTCGATATGCTTGTTAACGTTGTCTGGTGAAGGTTGTAGGTTTGTAAATATTATGTGCTAGTCATGAGTTCGAAGTATATTATTAAGGTTGGTGTGTTATGTTTTAGATGTAAATGCTTCATGAATATGAATGAGCGCTATGATTGTTATGCGCAGAAGGGTCCAATTTTTTAGTTTTGATCATTTTTTAAATAAACTTTATATTGATTATTTTTAATTACTTTTAATATGAATTTTTAATTAAGAAGATAATAAATATAATGAAGATTTATATACTTAAATTTGAGTGATATATTTAAATAAAAATCAATACGACTATGGTAATTAGTTAGTATTTTTACCTAAAAATATATTTATGGACTTTTATAGGTAAGAAGTATTATATAGGCCGATAATTATAGTATTTTACTAGCTCACCCTCAGAAACGGCCGTAACCTGTGACGAATTATTTGATACATAATGATTAGTTAAATAAAAAATGTGCAACAAGCAAGAGAGTTGCTTTTGTTGCGAGTACTGAATTTAAACTGAGCAAACGAATGATTCTAAAATTGAGTCACGAGCGTAGCAAGCGCTTCTAAGTTAGAATTCTGAACGTATAACTGTATGGATCACAACTTTTCACCTTACTAGCGAGAAAATACAAAATGTCAGTGAAACAGTAACAATAATAACACCTAGACAGGTGTTCATTTAACTTCAACGTTAATAAAAAATCAACAATCTTTAACAATAAATTCATTTATTCTACATTTTTACAGCAAAAAATAAGAACCAAATTGATGCAATGCAATTGATATATTTGTTTCTTTTCCTTCCGTCATACCAATACAAAGATATTTATTAATAAGTTTTTTGGTTACTCTACAATTGCAGAAATTACGTAAAATAATATATTATACTTGTGTAACCAAGATTATTCTTTTTGCATTATTTATAATGACTAGACAATACTTTTATATTTTAAAATTTACTAAAAAGTCTTTAATGTTTTTAATATCTTTATATACAAAAATCAGTTGATGTATGTATGACGATCATTATTTGGGAATAATTTAAACGATTGGTTGTGTTGGTTTGTAATTGTTAGGCCAAGGTTCGTATGAAATATTTCTTTTTTGGAAAATTCACTGGAAAAGTTGGAAATTGGGACTGCGTTTTTACATGAAGGTCTTGATAAAAATGTGATGTCGCCAAGTGCATTTTTTGTGAACCCATTAAAGTATATACTACCATACTTAATTTTAGAGGAATATTAAAACGAGTATCAGTTTATTTATAAATTCCGGCATAGATATCTTAATGTCCCTCAAGGAACTTTGCCTTTTTAGACAGTACTAGGACGCATATAATTATTAAACGCAACTAATCGTGTACACCGATGAATTATATATTTATTTATATCACAGAAGTTTCTACCTCCACCGAGATTGCAACCGAGGTCTTTTAACTCGGCACGCAGTATCACTACCAACTGCGCTTCATGGTCTTGTAATAAAGGTAATGCAAGATTCGCAATGATTCACTTCCGCCGAAGGTCGTAGATAGCTGCATATTTTTGACGTTGACCCTACTGTAATAGGATGCAACTCGCTCGACATTATGGTTTCGATACTGTGAACTCAACATTATGCAAACAATTTTTAGCAGTTAAACGTTTATTGAAGTTACTAGGCAAGTAAATAGTATACGTTGCAAATAGTATTCAGGTAATAATGAATATTATCATTTCTTTTATAAGTTTTCTGTTTACAGGATTGCAGATTCTATTAGTAAATATGTTGTTCTTTATCCATTTGAGATATCCTTAACGAGTTGCTGGAATGTAGGATGATGCTGTTCATAAACGAGCACATGCGAGCGCAAACGCTCTGATTTGTTAATATTAGTTTACAAAGTGGTGACTTAGAATTGAAGATGTCTAAGTATAATTTATGTGATAAATTATTTAGTCTATGCGGAATTTAATTTCAGTCATTAGTAGGTAACTATCACAGATATTAAGTAATGATGAAATTGCTGGTCACGTGTAACACAAGCAAAATTTTTTTTTTTTATAAAATTTTACTTTGGAGGCTGATTTTTATCACGTTGCACCAGGGACATTCATTATTGCAGTACTGTCAACTAATTTTGGCATGCAATACGGCGGTGAGCAGTAAATTGTTATAAAAATACTTTTATGCATACAGTCGTGGGTTTAATACACCCAACTTTTTGCCAAACTATAATAATCGAACTTTATACGCCTTTTTATAATTATACTTTACATACGTTCGAATATTATTTAGCAGTTTATGGAATAAGTTACTAATCTCCATACACTTTTATTTCAGAAGGATTACAACATACTTATTTTTTCCGATATTAAACTCTGTTGCTTGTAAGTCCACAATATTTTATTACAAAATATATTGTGTCGTCGGGAATATACGATTGTTTATTTGAATAGTATTACAAGATACTGAATTATACTATGTTTATAGTTTAATATGTATAATTAAAAAATAAAAAAACAAAGTTTGAGAATCACTCGCGTAGACGGTTGCGGTAAAATGGTAGGCACGCCTCCGTCGCATTCCGCGACACTTCCTCCGCCATTCATGGAAGTTTTTATTGTTTATTCAATTTAAGAATGATGAATAAGCTTTTGATAGAATAATTAGGCAGATAAACGTATCCGTTGCATGCGTACAAAAAGTACTGAACGCTAATTGCCACTTACTGTTTGAATTAGGCTTCATTACTCTGTCTAGTCTGTAACAATCTTGACATGGAATTTAATAATTGTAGGTTTAAACTGTTACTCCAAACTACAAGTTTCGTTGGTCGGTGTAGATATTCGCTAATATTTATACGCAACTTATGGTAATAACTGTAAATACAGACTTAAATAAAGCCAGATAGATAGATATGTGACATAGGTCGCGTCATGCGTTACATGCGGTGCGCTCCATGCGGCCATTGCGACTTATTCGCAGTATTTTATAATTATAAACAATTAGAAGTCCTTCAAAGAACTATTCAATCACTATATTCGCCACAGAAGGAGATTGTACACTTAGTAACGGAGTTTGTGGATGTAGACCTGTTTTTAAATCGATATGGCATAGGATGGTACAAAGAGCTCACAGAAGCTTCTTATGCTTATTATCTTCTTAATTGTTGGACGTGGCCATTTTGTGTTATTAGCTAGTTCTATGAGGTCAGATTTTATTCTTGAAGTCTTAATAATAAATAAAGAAAGTAAGAAACAGGAAAAAGGAACGTAATAACTCAGATATAACTTCCTTTTGAAGAAGCAATTGCTCAAACTCATGTTTAATCCATTGATTAGTGTATAAAAAAGGACGCAATTCACATCCGGTAACCCCAAGTCTAATTGTAAGCAATATTCCATCATTCGAATCGATCATATTTATGTGTTAAAAGATAATAAAAGAACTGCATGGTTTACACCATCCCATGATATCCAATCCTTGTATAAAAATCAAATGTGGTCGGAAATTGACCTATTATTGATTTGTATAATAATAATAATACACTAAGTATAAGTCCAACTTTTCTTAAGCTAATATTTAGGATCGGAAGGTGTAAAAAATTCTAAAGTTGCTGCCGCAGTTGCAGTTTGCAGCCGCAATTCACTTTGCTTCTGAGCAAAGACTTCTGAGACTTCTGAGTCTATCATATAAAAGTAGCTTCGCAGTCGACATTTACATTCCGGTAGCGGTTTCGACAGAAAAGTTCTCATGCGTTCGTGGAGTTATATAAGTTAACATAAACATCGCTTCACCGACGCCGACTTGACCTGTCGGTCTTGTGATAACTGGAAATTTTGCATCGGGACATTACGGCCTGCGATGAGGATATTAATATTGTTGGAAGTGTTCTTAATAGTAAATGGAGGTAATTAACGACTTGTAAATGTTGATGAAATGTAAAATGATAAAAAGTTAAAATAGGAACCGTGATATATTATATATAACTAATATTAGGTTTTAGTTTTCTGATGTCAAAACTATTAGAAACGAAGCCGATAACCTTGACATTATAGTTTAGCTTTGCTAATTCACTAATCGATTCAGAAGTTCACTCGCTAGAATCCGTGCAATATCATCAATCACGATGATCATGAATCATGAATATAAGTTATAATTACTGTTCCTGTGGTTATAATTGAAGGTAGGAATTAAAGATGATGTGTCGTTCTGCAGCGTGATGCTTATCATCTATGCGGCTGTGTTATAACTCCCATGACCTTTTATTTGGGGGCCATGTTTGTCTAAGGCTTTTCAACATGCTTCTTTAGTTATGTTAAAAACGTAAGTAAGATATTTTAGTATTTGTTAAATGTTAGTGTATTGTCTAACTATTTATTTATTGTTATTTTAGTACTTTATGAATATACGTGCAAAATTGTGTTGTTTGATCCAAGCTGAATATTATGAACAGTGGTAAGATATATACAAAATACAAAAGAAATATCTATATTTATCAACATAAATTAATATAGTTTTTTTTTATTTTGTTTTTTTTTTTTATTGTGTAAGTATCTTTAGTTCGAAAATAAATAATTTTATCTACACTGTATTAGTTATGTGATAAGTACAACAAAAAAAACATACGTAAAATATCTGAAGTATAATGTTTCTTATTTCATTTGCGATCATTTTGTTTGCTACCTTTGCGCCAAAATTATTGTAAACGTGCTTACATTGTTCACGCCGACTGTACACGCAACGAGGTGTCATGTCCCTTTTATATATGGTTGAGTTATCGACCCCAACGTGGAAGACGTTTTACTTAAATCAAATATTACTGATGTTTGTAGGTGTGCACTGTAACGCTATATTCGTAAGTGTCACCGGCAGCTATAATATTTTTATTAAACTGTAAGAATGCTTGAAGTAATTACCCGCAACGATTAGCAGAGGTCAAATTTATATGACTGGTGAGAGACAAAGAATTTAAGGATTAATTAGTAAACGGATATAAAGACTTTACAAACTTAAACAATTACCGAGACAATGACAAACAACAGTGTTTAGCGGCAAGCATGTATAATTGTAAAATTTGGGAACAAGCGGACATAAAAGCTTTTGTTGTACAATTCGCTTTACAGGTAACTTCACGGATGGGCAAACGGCCTTGCAGTAATATTTGAGGCTCTCACGCTACGCAATTTTGCAGGAATGAACTACTTCCGCGCTACAAGTAGGGTTGCCAAAATTAACGAAGTAGTAGTCGAAGCATATTGTATTTAATTACCTTTGAACGATGTCTGATCAAGTATTTCTGTGTGTGTATTACGTACCACTAGTTTATAATTGATTATTATCTTTTTCAATTAAGTACTTCATACAATAAAGATGTACTGCAAAAACGATAGTTTAAGTTTAGGTTTCTGAACTCTAATTATTAAGCTAGTTAGTGCAAAACTTTAGGGCATTTGAATTGTTTTGGCTAAAATACGCAAGTCTGACAGCCCTACACTAAGACCCAGGCGAAAACATCTACCGCAAACCGTCTATCACAGTGATATATTTAACTATTATTTATAACTTATATATGAATCATGATATTTATGTTCCATAAGATTTTCTAAGTAACATAGTTAGAAAAACTATAGAAAACATTTAACGTTAACATTTTGTCTATTAGAACCTCAAATATTGTGTAGCCCCGGCAAATTATCCGTAATCCCGAAGTCATTTATAAATGGCGAAATTTTTACAGCATCTATGTTGGTTGGCTAAAATTTGTGTGCTCGATAATGCATACATATTACGGTGCTTTTGAAACGTATCGCGTGCGTTACGTGCGTCGTTTGTGCGATACAGTAGCATTTAGTAACTTAATAGGCGTTTTATTACAATTGTTGTTCCAATTTGTAGATAATTTGCAAGAGGTATTCTTCTGTATAAGTATATTAACTAGAATTTTACTTGCGATGAAGCCTTGGTCAGTTATATATCATCATCGTTACAACCAATACTGGGCTCGGGTCTCTTTTGACAATAGGAGGGGTTAAGGCCATAGTTTTTCAGGCTGGCTAATAGAGGGTTTGCTTACTTCACATACCTTTGAGAACATTATTGTAAGCTTTTAGGTTTGTAATTTTACTCACAATGTTTTTTCTTCTCCGAAGCAACTTATAATTTATTTGTAATACAGAACTTAAACCGGTGGGGTATCACTGTTACCTTTGATGGTAAGGCGTTACTAACTTCGTATAAGCGTACCTAATGTAGATTTGAAGACCTGCGTTATAATTGAAAGGAAAAAGGAACATGGGCAAGAAGATCACTAGTATTTATGTCGTTCGATGAGGACGTGAAATTTTTGTGAACACTTTTCAACTTTAGAATATAGAGGGACCCGCTTTTCTGCACTTGTATTCAAGACATGTTTTAGCTAAAATTATGTAAAATAGTAATCCAATTTGCTTCGCTTCAAGATATGGTATATATTATACAACATTAGAAGTGTCCTTACTTATTTACGTAAATGTATTTTTAAGCTGATATAATTTTAATAGATAAAGCAAATAGCTACTCTCATGAGCTAACTGCGATAACATTAGAATTGTTTAGCTTCCAATAAATAAGCGGACATAAACTTGATTCGAATGTTGTACTAGGGCAATCCGATCGTTTGACGTTATCCTGAATGACTCAGGAAATATTTTTATCTTCATTACATTTTACACCAAAACGTGAGGATTTTTCTCACGGATAAGTATTGTGTGTGGTTATTGGCGAATTAAGACACACACTAAGCGGTTATTTCCTACGGATAAAATTTCATAAACGCAATTAATCTAAAGTAAATATGATGAAGCCAGATAACGAAATTTAAGTGATGGCATTGCGAAACATGCCATTATATCAGAGCAGGCTGATGAGGTACATACACAGAAAAGAAGCCTCGGATTATGTAAGGACTTGTCTAAATTGCTTGAATGGTTTCATACATAATTATCTTTCGTTCCGACATAGTTGAATGAGTAGGTATCTGCTATGTATTTCGAGACAGGGAAATAGCATTGCGTTCCACATCACCTTTATAAACCTTTTGACTATTTTAACGGGTTATGTTTTATATACTTAATGTAGAAGGACACCAAAGCATTAAAGCTTTATTCTATTCTATTTACAATTTTAAGATTTTTATCATAAAATTGAGTTTTTAATATCAAAACTGAAACAGATTTCTAAATAACGTAAGTAGTACCCTTGCACATAGTTACATTTTTTAATTTTTCCTGTTATATTTCTGTGTGTGTATTGATAGTTTAATAAATAAATAGGAAAATTTGCGTTATTTAAACCATAAAAACAAGTCATGTTGAGCAGTAGAACTTGTTATGAGTTGTTGCAGAGGAGTGTGTGTGAGTTATATGTAATAATGTTTATTGATGATTACAAAACATTTCTTTTCTCAGTCTTCAGTGGTGACATATTTCATATAGGCCATAACTAATAAGAAAAGACATAATCCACACCCGATTGAAACTTCTTTATCAGTAAAAAAGTTCAAACGTATAAATATCTAATCAATTTACATAAACATTATTTAGTTGTGCCTACAATCTACTCAAGAACAAGTGAAGGAAAACAGATTTGAATACTGCAATGTAAACATAATCGTGAACAAACGTACATCGGGCGTGGCGTTGCAAGAGTGTCAGACTTATAAATAAATGCAACAATGGAGAAAGTAATGATCAATTTGAAATTATATTCATGGGAACATTATCTAATCATAGGTACATATGTATTATTATTTAATTGTTTTGATTTAGAGAAGATTTTACTTATTGTTACTATATTATCGATTCGCTTCGGAAAAACTACGTCTTCCGCTAAGAAATAGTATATTATTTTAAATTAATTGGTATTTTTTTTCTTCATGAACGGATTGCAATGAAACAAACTTTAAGTATTAAGTGATGCTTACTGCAATACATTAGTGAAAACCAGAACGAAATCGGTTAAGCCGTTTCTGAGATTAGTGCGAACAAACGTACATAAAAACATTGTAGCAGAATTTTATTATATCTATAGATAGATAGATAGGTGGATATTGTTAAGTGAAGCGGAGCGCGTACAGCCCGACTGTATTTGTCGAGTGTAAGTAAGTGCACAATCGAGCTAAGCAGACGTGGCGCGGTCACTTGCTGGATGGGTAATGACATCATATTTCAACGTATCCTCCGAGGCATGGAAGCCGTCGGTTCCCGCGGCTATGATTGTATAACAGCGATGAAGCCATATATTGGCTTTTGGGTTATATAAGAAATTCTGACACTTGATTTGGTCAATAACTCCTTACTCTACCTGCACTAAGGCAGTAAGGCAGGGTGGTGATGTATAATTTCCTGAAATAAAAGTAAAGATCTGCGTTTTGTAGTGGGCAATTAATATAGGTTGATTGACAATATCTTTATACAGAATAAAATAGTACTGCGATTATGATTTATTGGAAGGTCAAAACTTAGAAACACACACACATACACATACATATACAATATACTTCATATAATACATTTAAATATATTTTAAATTTGTGGTTAGCATTTGGCGGATAATTGTGAAAGATAAAAGAGGGCTATTGTTATGTGCTGCAAAGAACGTATAATTGAAAGAACGAATTATGAGGAAATCCAATATATTTTAACAGTTATTGTTCCGGGTGTTCTTATTTTGAATTGTCATAACGCTGCGGGAAATCCTCAGAAATAAATCTAATTTACGATTTGTTAATCTTTTTTACGCACATAGAGGTATTTAATAGTTCATAGGTTGGTTCTTCTGTAAAAAGCTAAACGTATATATTAAAGTGAAATTATTACAGTACTAGACGATAATTAGTATTAATACTTGTAACCATTTGTAGTTTGTCTGGCAAATTTGTCATGAATGGCGTGATTCATCTTATTACTTCATTTCAAATTGGCTTAATGTGGGTGTCCCGAAGTACTCATCAGCTACAAATTATTATTGCAATGAGCCAAGGACACTAACCACGTTCTTTTGAGCCTACATACTATATTGAGGATACGACCACATCTGATCAAAAGTTTGAAGATTTTAATTCTATTAACTTTAACTTTTATCAATAAATATCTTATATGTATCTATATGTATTAAGAAGAAAGGGGTACTAAGCAATGTTTGAAGGCAATACTTATATTCTACTTTAAAATAATGGTCTACTTTTATAAGACAGACGCGTGATCGAGTAAAGCAAACTAGTGAGAGAAGTTTCGCACCCAACAAACTGTTTCTTGAACGATTATCACGAGATTTGTGTGGCAAGAGATTAAATTATGTGTTGAATAATGTTCATGGATTCCATTAGTTGACTGAGCTACATATCGGGTTGCATCAAGAGAATGTGGCAATACTATTAAGATACATACAAATTTTATGTAGGCCGACGGTATGTAACGTAGTAATTTCTAGGATTGAGCAGTCTTAATGTTTTCTTATCGAAAGTTACAATATGCATTTGAGTCGTCTAATACACTTGATATTGGTTTTTAGTCTGGCTTTGAAGCAGCACATCCGGTGCCTAAAATTCCTATACTAAATTTCGAATTAGCATGAAAAAAATTCGTTTTGAATTTTTGCTTTAAAAGCTTTATTTTTGATTGGCTTCTTTATTATTTTAAATTGCGTTTAAAGTAACAAGCAGTGAAATCATGGAATGAATATATTAAATTACCCAAAATTACCGTTTTGCATGTCTAGTTTGTGGTTTGATTCTGCGTTTATGACAAGGCGTCATAAATCAGGCATGATTTGCCACACGTGGCTGAGTATTGGTAATGTTTGTTTGTAAGTCTCTTCAATCGGGAAACGAATAATATAAGTCTTTAACAGCATAACTTTTATTTGAGAAATCGTGTAAATGAGGTATCATTCTGGAGAATTAAAGTTGTATGCCAACCTTTGATGCTCAAAACATAAGCATAATTCTACTGTAAATTTGCTGAATTGACTACGTGAACAATTCGAATTGACCGAGCTACAAGGAAGATATAATTTATGTCAGGAATTTTGTCATATAGTCAGAACAGTACTTCGTACGTTCCGAAAACACCTAGAACCGGTAGCAGCTGTTGGCAGTTGGCACCCGCGTGCCGTAGTGGTACGAGTAATATGATGCAACGACTAAATACACTCAACTTGCTTTTACCCGCGCTACATTTACATGGAACACTTACATTACGTAAAACTGTATCAAAATTTGTATTCACTTAGATTGCGGTGCAGTATATTTCACTGCAACCTCGCACGATGCCAGCTCTTACTAAATAACCGTTAGCATCGTTTGGCTACTTAAAACACACAGGTCGTAGTTTACGTTCTGCATAATTACATTGGAATACGTATTTCTCAACGACATATCTTGTTAACCGTATTTTATAGAAATTGATGTGGTTACTCATTGTAAGATATTTTGGTAATGACCTTAGTATGTTTTATATCTTGATTTTATTCATGTTATAATTAAAATAAAAAAGATCATACTAAGTGGGGATCAATCAATTTTGTTTACTTTGACTTAAGTATGTACTGTTTTTCGTGTCAATAGGCGACAAACGACCAAATGGTACGTGTAATCGAATGTGGTCACTGTTGCCAATACGTCCGAAACAACAAATGCATCATCATTTTGTCGCTCAAGATGAAAGCAATTAAGTCTAGAAGAAAGGTGATGAAATCTCTAACACCACTCACGAGGACCATTTTTATTAAGCCGAATGGTGATGAATCTAGAAATCTTTTCTACACGGGAGTCCGTTCGTCATAGACTTTGGCTTGGACTCAAGGATTTGAAATGCCACTCACAAATCAAAACCCATATTCGTGCATCATTTAGAAATACCAGTACATCGGATATACTTAATTTAGAAATTAATTGTATTGTATCGTTTTTTCGGTATTATATTTATTATGTTTTTAGCGGTTATAATACATGGAACCCTGCCTTGAATTTAATAATTAAGTAGAACATCGCGTCATTCATCCGCTATTAATAAAATTCAACTTTTAACACGAGAAATTAATACGGCTTCAATCATTTATCATTTGCTATTAATAGCTTGTAAGTTTCATTCGTTACTGAACTGAACAAAATGGTAATTGACTAAAGAAGGTTACGACCCTAGTGACCACTGCCGTCCATACTCAAGCGATGGAACATTTTCTACAGATTGAAGTATTCCAATATGTGAAATTAATATGCGTTATAATAGACAAACATCCTACTTATACAAGGCTAAAACTTTTACTTTCATCGTAATCGAAAGAGAAGTAAAAACAAGTGAACATTTTTTCTCCTCGCACCGACTTATTACTTCCTCACGTAGTTTCTTTAAACATTTAATAATGGCATTACCCGGTAGAGATGATCATACGCGTACGTCAAGTTGTTGAAAGTAACAATTGCAGTAAAATAAACGGAGTATTCGAATAAATATTTAAAATTAAATTTTATTTATAGCCTGTATCTATTGGAATCAAGTATATATACTTGAACGCATCCTTAATTTTAATAGTCGTGTCGCTCGTTGTTGTTGTTACACTGAATAAAAATTATTTTCATAATTTCTCGTTACCCGTATATTTTTATTTTATAGTTCTATTACAATATAGTTTATTTACAAGAAATTGCTTTTGGTTACTTAAATGCTTTATGTACAATTTATTTTGGAACTTACGCTACTATTTGAGGCTTATTTACTACTTTACTTACTGAGTTACTTGTAAGATAAGGAGTTTTTAAAGGTTTTAATTTAGTTTGTTTTATTGGGAGTTTCAAGCGTTTGAGTTCAAAAAGAATTCCGTATGTCCACCCGAAAATCCACACCGGATCAACACTTCAAAGCAGCGGAGTACGTTGCAAGAGACTTCAGAGTACCTATAGTACTAGTGGTAAGTAAAAGCGTCGTATGGTGTCTTATCTCCAATAGCTTATCTTGATCATTAATCAATTGTTAATTATTGAGACATAAGCAATTTAAAACCTTATGCAATCATTGCTCGTAAGGCGGTTTATTTCCTAGAATCTTTTCTTCTACCATTATTTTATTAGTACATAATTCAAACAGCGATTACCATTTCAAGTCAAGCAGTATAGTGTTACCTTTTCTTGGCATATATAGAATGATTAATAGTCTGTGATTATTGCTCGCACAACTTTTAAGGAATTTCAATTTATAAATATTGTATTTGTGAATAAAAGGACACATGCAAATTCATTTATATTTGTACATAGTATTAACCAGAAAAACGGATTAACTATGGAATGTGTTCAAGAATTCGACGTACATCCTCTTCCGCTTAAAATTTAACAACTATGATAGAAAAACGTATACTGGAAATAAACTTCATACAATATATATACACTGTTGACAATATGGACGTTATATTTACACAACACACATGGATTGGACATGATGGAAAGGATGAGATCTCAAAGATTTTTTTGTTGCAAAAAGGTTAGCTGAAGTTGTAAATAGTATTAAAATCGTGATAGGGTAAATGTGAGTAGATTCTAAGCACTCATAAAAAAACATAAGCGATCGCAATTGTAGCAGTCCTTAATAAAATAGCAAATATTTTATATTCCAAATGTACAATAATATTTACAAATATTTACAATAACAATGTAGTAATGCCCTGAATTTTGAATGGGTATTATAAGAGAATGTTTTGTCTTGTGTAACGATTTACAATAATACTATTATGTCAATATGTGACAAGCGCGAAAAATGACATGATTCATTTGATATTTCGCGCCACTGACACAAAATGGCGACAGCGTACATAGACACTTAATCTTTTAATATTCACTCATTTAATTTACGATTGTAAACTTATGAAGATGTGTGATATAAGATGATCGCATAGTGTCATTAATTATAATACGAATGATAATTATTACATATTATTTAAATTTCTCTTAATTTCTTTCTTATACACACAATATAATATATATACATATCATAATTATGTTTATATCTTTTATATTTTGTGGTGAGATTTTGATGAAGTACTCAACAAAGAGAAACAGCCGAAGGTATTCTACATTCCGTATGTAAGTAAGATTATGATCTTTTAGGGTCCTAGATACTTTTTTAAAGTATGACACATATTCTAACTAAAGTATTGAGTAGGTATATTTGAATATATATATATATATATATATGTATATATATACATGTATGTACATCGGACAGTTATCGTGTATCCGGTTTCAATCAAAATATATGAGGTTATACAACGGAATATATTGCTTTAACATATTTTATAGTAATTTCTAGAAAATTATTTTATTTAGTGTTTGTTTTGATTTATTTTTATTTGATTGCTGACTTTCTGAGTCTATTAGTATTTTCTTACTAGTTTATGTGAGTATTTTATCTCCTGACGTCTTTAGTCCTTGACATTTGAAACTCTCGTAAGGTCGACTTAGTCGCCGTTTTAAATTCCTCATATCACGAACGACGGGATATCATTAGCTAACAGCACTGTAGGGTAATATCATGTGGGTGGAAAAGGTGATATTTCACTTGTGAATTTCTTTTCTGAATTTTTTTCGGTACATCTGGGTCGCGAATTAACGTGGTAGAGAAAAAATGGGACAAGGATTTTAACTGACACAGTGTTTCTCTAACCAGTAATTCCAGTTGAAATTCTTTAAAGAATGTCTCTTAAAAAACTTCACTTTAAGTAAATAAAATTATACTCGTATTTTAACTTTACACGTGGATGAATACGCTGCCAAATCAAAGGCACTCCCCAGTTTGGAAGTATATTATTGGTATTTGATATGTTGTTATATTATGAACTTTAGCTTACATTATTTGTACACCTAACATTATTCCTATTAATATTCTGTATTCCTTATAGACCCGATGTAGGTAATATTAGCAAATGAGTTTATAAGTCGGCGTTTGGTTCCGGAACGGCAGCTGTACTATTGAATTCTCAAGGATTTAACGCACACTCTCCGCACTGCGCGCTATCGATCACTGAACTCACTTAGAAGGAAAAATATTTTATCCAACACGCGTTCACTTCAGAGTAAAGAGCACATTATCCTCAAATGTATATAATTGTTATACGAATAAAGTTCCAAATTTGGTTTTTGTATTCACAGCGGGTGATTCCTTCACTTACGTGATCTTATAGCGACTTATTTTAATGATTGATTGCATTAAATAAAAAAAATCCGTGCACTTAAATCTGTTTATGCATTTAAGAAAGCAGTCAAAGAATACTACTATCTTTCTCTATGTGTATAATATTTATATTTATACGTGCGTGTGTATAAGTATTGTATTTATGTACTTTATATATGTATTAGTGTGCATTTGTCTTTTATATATGGACCGTTTATTTTGAAAGTGGTGTAAGTCCATTTTTGAGAAAAACGAGCTATCACGTAATTCGTGCTTAACTTAATGTAAATTTTATATATATAAATAGTCCGTGTTTAATTTCTCAAAAAAATCCCATGTTTTGTACAACTTAAAATCGGTCGGTAA
>DWPT01002317.1:0-16409 GCA_018251895.1 Agathymus mariae mariae | reverse complement strand
GGATATGGCTTTTGTGCTATAACTATTTCACAGGATCTCACGTCAGCAGCATGTACAGCCTAGTCTATATCCAGATGATGAAAAAAATTAACCAGCTTATTTCTTATTATTTTTCATATTATTATTATTATTTATTTATAGGTATTGCATTCTACATAGAAATAGATAAAGTTCTAATATGGTTTATCCGTTTCCACGGCATCTGATGATGTTCAGTGATGATATTCATAGCACTGTTCACCATCAAGTGACCAATCATTTTTTTCAGCTATTCACATATAGTAACAGAAAATTTGATTTGAAAATAGAATTTAATTTGAAACACATTCATACCAGTATGAAATTATGTCAAACGCACGATTGAGCAATGACTTTTTTCCTATACAATGTTTTATCTACAATTTATTTCTAATAGTTTATTAGCTCAGTGGTTTCGGAAATAAGTTGCGATGGTCGATTTTAACAAATTTCATTTAATTTTTTTTAAAGCGTCCCTTATTACTTGCCTCCTAATACTTACCATTTCACGTCACACGAGTATTTCTGTAAAGATTCCATCGGGGATACGAAACTGAAAAAACCAACCTTCAAATCGCTCGAAATCGATATACGACTTTAGTACCGATTCAAGTTACTTCGGGAAAGCAGAAAATCATTCACAAATCACGAGCGAGATATTCGAAACGAGTGCGCTTCCAAAAATGTTCACTTCCTTGAAATAAATGTAACAATAGCAGAAACACATTAGTACATATCTGAGTGGGTCTCATTCACCACGGCTGTAATTCAGTGAACCGCACACCACTGTACACCACCGTGGCATGTTGAAAATGTAATAATAAATATCCAGCAACACAGCATACGCTCGAGACTTTCGTTTAACTAATTAAATTTGGTAACTGTAATTGTATTTATCTAAATAAATTTTTGTAGCAGCAAGCATTTGTAGGCGAAATTAATTAAGTTGTTGTTACTACCAAAATAACAAGGTCTGTGTGTCTGGCTGGTTGTCACCAGATCCTGACGGTTTTTGAATTTAATTTGCACGAAATCCACACCATAATCATAAATTTAAGTCCAACGTCAATATGTGTTTAGTTTAGTCCAATCGTGCAGTGTAGAGAATTGTTTTGGATGAAAATTGTTTGGATACCCAGGGTAAGATTACGGCACAGGCAGATTTGAGACCTCTTACTTCATTGCACTTATAAATATGGAAATAGAATATGGCATTTGCTCTACTACGAATTTTGATAATTAAAAAAAACCAGTGATAGATTCCGAGTCACATTGGGGTAAAAAACGCATACAAACAAACATTGTATTTAACTACTGACCTACACTGAAAGAGAGACATCCCATTATTGGGTTTCCACAATTAATTTTTCGAAAGACGTTTCATGAACCGACCATACTCTAAAGCCAAAACGTGAGATAATATCGCCTTAATTATGTGCTAGTAATTTGCAAGCATTGCACGAAACCACTGCCAAGTATGTCGGCTGTTCAAATTATGTTTATGTATACGAACACACAGACGCAACACGTAGCACTTGATACAAACGAGCGGTTTCTGGAACATAAAGCAGAGAAATGCAATTAAATAAAGAGGCAACAAACTACAATAATAGCGCTCGATCCCCCCGAGGAAGGTCGCTGGGGGATGCACCACCCAGTTTACTCCTCGCGATACTCCCACATGGTGGAAGAATTATTTCGATACTTGCCACCCTTTTTCTAAAGTTACCTGCAAAATCTAAACGTATTTTGGTTGTATTTAATAAGTTAACAAACTGGTTTTCTGTTTCTGGCTAGTCCGGGAACACATCCGTGAACTATAGAGAACTATACGTATAAATAGTTACACGAATGTCATGTAGCATCACGAATATCCGGGATGGTGACCATACAAGATCAGGCGGCTCGTTTGCTCATTTATGTGCTAATAGTTTGTAATGCAATTGTCACACATACACATACCGTCACATTTCCTATAGTTTTCACTGATATACTCACACATACACATACCGTCACATTTCCTATAGTTTTCACTGATATACTCGTAAAAGTATCAAATCGGCGTACAATATATCTGGTGTTCGATGACCTCTTCATTCCATGGGGTTCTATAGCCAGCCTATAGTTCTAGTTTTATTGAAGTGATCTTATTTGAAATAACATATATTGATTTATCAAAGGCACTGAGATGAACCGACCCAAGTTAAATAATAAATAAATAGTCGCCGGCTGCAATCACGTTTAACCCATTCTTTTCTCTTACAGAGTAGAACTTAGAAATAGCAAACTTTAGAATAAGGCAGTATTCTAGCAGGTCTCGACAACTCTGCGACATTACCTATAATTTTTTTATACCCTGAAGGCCAGACGAAAAGGCAGACGCAGCATCTTGGTGGTGGTCACTATGGCTTATGGAGGTAGGCAACACCACCAACAATATTGTCCCGTTAGGATAGCTCTTTTCACAACGTTTTTTTTTTTTTAATATTTTATAGTTATAATATCATAGCACGTCGGACTCCACTACGCAAAAGACAAACTTCCAAAAATAACGGAATATATTTATTTACAAAGTACCAAAACGCACGAGGACTGATGAAAAAATTACCTTTAAATCTTAATGTACAAAAAGCTAAATCATCGTTTATCCCTTCCGTGAACCCATTAACTCGCCTACCTTCACCAGGGTATTTCACTCGGTAGGCAGGTTCATTTCCAACGAGGTCGTCAGTGAAACTTGTAATTTTTTAACCGATAAAACGCTTTAAATACCTACTCTGCATAAAGTTATTTGTATTTATCGTGCCACTCCTTTAATATTGGACTATTTACATAAAACCCTGTAGTAATTTATACCCAAGCTAAATGGGTCTGCTAATTATGCCTAAGGCTGTGCGAATATGCACGCTAGTGAACTGAAAGGGATATTAAAATAATAATCAGCATTGTATACGACTGAAACCAATTACTTCGGAGAAAACGCAATTAGGTCCGAAAATAAAAAGTCACAGCTTTTAAGCTTTGAGCATGTATAAAAACAGAGTGCGCTTAAACTAGAATCTTACATCGGTGCACCCTATAAGCAGTACTTTATCACCTCTGGTATGATCTTTATTAAAAAAAGACGTGACCCACGTATAGTAAATTATTTTAATAACTCATCTCATCGAAACAGGCTAGCTAACGCTTGCGATCATCTGAATATCTTCCAGCGAGAGGCGGTGTTATTCATCAAAACTTACGGCCGACAACTGCCATCGACATCAGCTATGTGCAAAAATTTACTTAAAAATTCGAATATCAGATGGCCGTGATTGTCTATAAATTAGGAATATTAATAATGATACTCCTAGTTTATGTAACAATTGTTTCACTCTACGCTAGCCCTAACACTCTGTTGGAACAGTTTCACATATTTCGTGGCTGTAACATTTAATTTGGTAAAATTAATATGAAAATATCATTTAGTCCGGGTTTATTTCGCCGGTGGATAATTCCGCTGGCTAAATCGCCACTTGAGACCGATTTTCGCCGTCGTTAGCAGGATAACTTCCTTCAGATTGGAATAATTATATCGGGCCTAGTACCTTGTCGTACCGAACAGCTCGAGAGGTAACCGATAAGTGTCGCTACAAACAAGTGGTGATTATAATCATTCACTTTGGTATTATAATATGTATATAAAATATTATTGATTTTTGGTGATTCGTATAGTTGATACTATCAGGCGTTACTTTGCGGAAATTCATTGTTATTAAATTAGTATTAATTTACTTTGCAACAATCTGCAAGCACAATGTATGATGGTATATACTTCTTACATGCATAGAACCTCCCTCCCTCCCACAAAGGAAAACATGCAGTTATGATAAATAAAAATATATACCAACATACATACCATCACCAACACGTGTTTCGCTCCGAAACGGAGCATCATCAGGGTGAGTAGACTCTACGAGGGTTAACCGCAAAGATTGATTCGTATAGTACCTATTTTATAAGTAATCGTATTATTTCTGAACCACTTAATGCCATATACGCAATTATTGATTTTTTTACCTGGAAACTAGCATGCTGTAATATACTCGTAGTTATGACATAGAAGCCACATACGAGAATATATGTCTATTAGTATCGCGTTTATTAAATTTCACTATATCCATCAATATATATAAAAAGAGTCCACCCCAGTCGGGTGTTTGTAATTATCAAGTACGTGGAATAACTAGATACGTTTTATACTTAGGTGACAATTACGCCTGAATGATAGTCAGCTGGATACAGATTTGCTATTAGAGATTTCAATTTCTCCTGCATATTTATAAAGACCTTCTAATTGTTAGACATTAAAATTATTATATTATTGTAATAAAATATCGGATTTAATAAAATAATACACGCGTAAACTGCAACAAAAAACAAAAAAGAAATCAACAAATGACAGAGCGTTGATATTTTAAAAATATTAAAAGTAAAAAAAAAGGTTTCGTCGTGATACAAAAATTGTTTAAAACAGCCACCGTTTATGTCAAAATTCAAAAACATTTAATCCTGTAGGTATTCTGTAAATACACTTATGCCCGTCATTTTCTACTTTTTTACGAATTGATAATAAACTTGTTATAATCCCGCCCTCTTACAATGTGGAAGTCTTCAAGAGGAGAGTTATGAATGAGTGCGTATTATTATTATAGTTGTCAAACATTAACTTATTCTATGTAAAAAAAACTACGAGGAGCATCTCTGTCACTTTGAAAATATCAAAAGCGTCTATTATTTTACCGATGTTTAGTTCCCTGACACTCCAAGTTTATTTTGTATATTAGATTTGTTTCATGCTTCGTTCTTGATTTGTGGACGTACGTTGGGAAATATTAGTTTTAATAGAAGCAATGTTTTCAATTGCAACGACGAAGTAATGTGTCCAGTTAAAACAAATAGAACGTCTGTTATTATGTTATTATGTTCTGCCCGTGCCCACGAGCTCACTTTCAGTTCTCTTGAAAGTTGCAGAAAAAGCCTTCACTCTTTCGCTGTCAATGCGTCGACGTAATCTCCATCTGCACACACTCCACACTGCCACTGTACAGATTTGGTTGATAATTGGCATTTTAGTAGCTTATATTATGGGTCATAATTTAGGATACTTTTTATCTCGAGAACTGGCTCAGTCACCGCGGGATAAGATATAAAAATTAATATGGGCATTCTATTACAAAGGCAGTTTATTTAATTTTAACTGGCATTTACAAACCTATAAACACACATATCTTAAACTAACACTAAAATATAAACAAAAATTACCATGCTATTTCTGGAGGGATGAAGGAGTAAGATGGGTTACTAGTCAATATCTTATTTGAAGTACAAGGGAACGAAGACGCTTTTAATGTCTAACTTCTCTAACACTGAGAAAAAATACACAGACTAAGTACCAAAAATACACAGAGTACTTACCCGCGATACAATAGTTCGTCCGCTTAACCCGTAATCAGACAAAACCCTTAGTACTAGGAATCGTATTTGAAGTAATATTAACTGTTAATGACAGGCTTAAGTGTCACTTTCCCCCGCTATTTGTGTGACCAACTTTAATTAATTTTAACTGTATCTAAATGGTGACATTACCGCTTTGTTATAACTTTACAGGACACTTGTAAAGGAATTCAGTAACGCCGCTTCACTGATTTATCTGCTGTGACGTGTGTTGTTTCAAACGAACTCGTATCTCAATGTAAAACAAGAACCAGTGAACCACCATAGTTACGGGTACGTCGGACGGAGCTCAACCTTATGAATCAAGATGATCCTCTTCAAATCGAACCGCAGTTAATTAAACTTAGTTTTAAATAAGTAATCTTTTTATTACGATTATTCGAGATTTCTGCATCACATAATGATCGATTGTTATATTAAAATGATTCAGATGACTAGTTCACCAGTGGCTTCCTCTCTTCGACTTTAGCGGCCTCGCCGTCGAATTAAAATACTCTGTGATTCTGCTAGTTTTATAGATTATCGCTGTTTCCCACCTGACTCTTATCACCATTTGTAATATATTGTGACATCGTAGTTTGGCAGTTAACTCTATTCGCCACAGTAAAATCGTCGTTTTGTTATCCTACTAATCTATTTAACTCATTTTGGATAAAAATGGATTGATCACTGTTCACCACCGAAGTGCCGATATTATGAAATCATTTCGTGGTTTATTTATGCTACAATACATCTTTACTTTGTACTGAGTAATTACAATTTTAATTACTTTAATCTTCTTTATACTCTTTTGGATATAAAACACTTTCTTAAATTAAAAATGTAGAAGCCGTTTGAAGCCGACAAACATTATATTCTGAAAGATGAAATCATACCAAGCTTCTGTAAAAAGATGCCGACGCGAAGAGAGCTCTGGTCATCAATAACACTATGGGATCTGATCAGAAAACTGTAAGGTGGCTCAGTGAATCATCGATCAGTACAGGTATTACGCCAACATGCGACTCACTATATCAGCGCGCTTGGGAGTTCCGCAGCGGAGATGATTTATACGCGGTACCGACTACGAATTGTTCTTTTGCTTCCTCGATTTCAACTTTTATGACATGTTCTGGAAGCGCAGAACAGTATTTGTCCATCTTAAATATATAATTATTTCTACAAAGAATATGAGCGTAATATTTTTAATGTGTCGTAATTGTTAACGATTTTTGTAATTTACACCAATATAGTAAATGAGCAGTACTTAGCTCAGTTAAATTTGTTATGGTTATTGAAAGATTGCGATAACGGAGGTTACATTTAATATTTTGGGCTGTTCAATTCTGTAAGTATCGAATGAAATGTCTTCGTCGTTGTTTCATAATAGTTCTAAGTTTTTTTCTTTTTTAAAATCATCAAAATTCCTGTTAGATTTTTAGAAAAGAGGTGTAACGACTGCTTTATAGGATGTTCAAACCGCTACTAATTAATATTAATTAATCTCTTAAAGAGTCTTATTGAGAATATTTCACTATCATTAGTTTTTAATGTGCCTAAAATCTTCATAGTTCGCATGTCTGGATGTCGATAAACTTGTACTCGTAATTAAATAAATATAAACTCACATCCCCGCATCAGGATTGTCACGGTTGCGGGTGGTATGGACATGGACATGCACAAATAGACAGTACAAACGCCCATATCCTGATAGCACACATCTGTAACATAATTAAGAGTACATCGTCCACACTGTATCCGGCTAGCGCGACTCTTGCGTTTTTCCGGGTTGCTTCGATGGTGTGCTCTGAAACGACGCGTAGTCTCCAATCGTTCCACACTCTCGTTGGCGGTGTGGCGCCATTCCGGTCTAAGTCACAAGCCCCAGGATTGCGTTTGCGAACGTTTTTGAAGTGCAAGTATAAGTATAATAATACTTCTCCCACTCCCATGTTATTAGAACAGGGTGTCGTAGAAGGCGATAGCTGCTTGGTGGTAGGGCTTCGCATAATATTATCAATATTATTATTAAGTCAATATTATATTTCCTGCCTGGCTAACTACCACCCTCCTGTATGAGTCAGCTGCCAAACGACTCGTCGTGTTTTCCAGCTGGGACCTTGAGAGCCAGTACTTTCTTTCTTATCTTCTACTCATCTCGTGGCAGACAACGCATCAGTGATACCTTTTGTCTTGCTAATGCCTATGGGCGACGGTAACCACTTCCCATCAGATGGCTCATCTGTTTGTATGTGTGTCGACTATTAACATAAAAAATAAAATTTTAAGAAAATTAGGACTGATATTCTTTAAATTTTGTAGTCCTGCATTTCCCATAACTGTGCGATACTGACGAAACGATGGGTTAAGGATAAGTTCTTGTCATTTGACCACAGAACCCTTATAAAGTTTGCAAACAGACAGCTTAAACACCAAAATGGCGGGTCCGAATGTTTATAAGATGTAGCTAGTGTACGACAAAATTCTACCCGTATAATTAACATTGTCTTTGAAAGTAATTTACTAAGTTAGTGAGTTCTAAGGAGTTAAATTTATCTTTCCAAAATTTATGCAAAGTACGAAAAGTTGTTACATCAATTACTAACTTAATTGTCAAGAAAAACATCCTAATTGTGCCAACACAGTGCCGAAATAGATTTGGGTAATTTTACGGACATCATTATTTTTGTAGATATTTATAATACGAGGGAGGTACTCTCGAAAAAATACAATTAGCAATACATGTATAAATTGAGTTAATAATTGTGCAGTCCTTCCCTTGGCCACCTACTCTCACTGTGTTCTGGGAAACTTAAGTAGAAATTTCCAAAAAAAAGATATACTGTTATTGTTCCTCTGCTCGGCACTGATTTTCTCCCAAAATAAGAAGATTTGAAGTATTTCCACGGGTCTCTATAGAGCAATCTTCAGAATAGTTAATAATTGGCAATCGTATATTTCTTCAAGAAACGGTTTTTTCACTATGAAAGGGATTGGAGCTAGAAACTTACAAATAGGGCTTCAAAGGCTTCATGTAAGGTGATCCATCTTAGTGGCTAAATATAAATATAAAACTTTTACAAACATCAAATAAAACACTATTTCTCTTTGAGGGTGGTTTCAGATAACCATATACATGTAATATATTTATTACTTATTATTAAACTCGTTATACTTACTTCATACTTATTTATTTGTTATTTCATGTTATTTAATATTATTATTTGTTATTTGTCATAGAGGTATTTAAAAAAATCATTGAATCATTAAGTCAAGCTTAACAATATACACACACATATTTGAAAACAGAAACTATAACGGTAATAATTCATTGCAGGTTGTTCCTCCAGTCGCCGGCGAACCCCGATCTTTTGTACATAATATTCTTCTGTCACACGCAGCTAACCGTCACTCTGCTGCTCTGCTTTATTTTTGGTAGTAAAGTAAGTACCATTTTGTTTGGAGATCATTGCAGAAGTTATAAAGTTTTTATCGACCACAACTCCCAGACAAATATAACACACACATACGTCCGCACTAGAATTCCCTGCATTGCATATCATGCAAATGACAGCACCAACATCTATGACCCGACAAAAAATATTTATCGGTCACATAAATGTCTGCCCCTGGGAATTTAACCCGGGACTCGTTGCTCGAAAAGCAACGTCACTACCGACTGAACTACGGTATCGTCTAAAGATATCTGAAGGTTCCAAAATTTCAAACGAATTTATTTTGCTTTTATTTTTATTTATCTCAATAAATTGTTTTATACTGTCTGGTTCGATTCGGGATACCTACCCACCTAAATTTTGCAAAAAAAATAATCTCCTATGAATGGTAAAAACTTCATGACTTACCACAGCTTTATTGCCATAGTATATTATTTCTAGATTTTGAATTTTGAAATAAAAGGCTTATTCATGTCAAAGTAAAAGGCGCTTATTTTTTATATCTAATATTTTTATTGATTGTAGACAAAATTAAATATTCGTGTGATAATAAAACATTTTATAAATGTATTCTTTTTCACTAGGCGTATATGGTTTATAAGGGTCATGGCAAGGATGAAAGGGAGAAGACCGGTAAATTTAGATCTCGCCCTGCCGATTCCACTTACACCATGACGACTAATCGCAGCGCCAGGTTCTGCGACAACATGTCCGAGAGAGAGCTTGAGGTGAGCTGATTTTCTTTTACAAACGTGAGGGGCGGACGAAACGGCAGACGGATCATCTGACGGTAAGTGGTCACAGTCACCTGTAGACATAGGGAACGCGATCTCTGGTATACAATGCCGCACTATAGAGAAATTGAGTTGTCTCCATTCAATGTAAATGTAATTTAAATGTAATATTAAAAGTCTGCGGTGTCATGTTATAGTTTATATAATAGCTAATTGATTAGACAATCATATATAACAATATTTACTGTTCCGTTTAATACAATCTTATGACAAAAAGCATTTGAAAACTCTAAACGAAGAACAATTCAAAAATTATTTTGAATTTGTGATTTTTTGGCATTAATTTCTGGTAACATAGCGATATGAATTATAGAAATATTATAACCATTTCGGAAAGCTCAATATACACAAACTTGAGAATAAAGTACATAAAAATATATTTAATTTGTAATTGTGCCCACCAAAGACAAATTTTGTAAAAACAATCATGATATTTTAATATATGAACTAAAAAAATTGCTAGTGGGCCAGCCTTTGGACTCTGCCTCTTTTAAGGAAAAAAACTTATATACCTTTTGCTTATATAGGAGGAGTTCAGAAAAATCCTTAATCAGCTCGATAAGCTCCGAGAACGATGTGGTGCGGGAGCACATATCGCTCGCCGGATCACAGCAATGCAAGATGCTGTAGCACAACACGACCGAAAACCCACCACCTCCGATCATTCGGCACCACTCAAACTGAACACAGTATTTAGCGCAGTTGCAGACCGCCTTATGTGTACAGTGACACCAGCCGAAGAATCTAGTAGTAGTGGCAGAGATCTTCCTTTCGAAGCGCCTCCGGCTTATAGACACAAGATGTTCACGCCCACCAAAAGCGTCGAGAATAGCAACGCAGAACAGAGTCAAACAGATGTCACAACGGATTCGCCTAAACGTAAACTAGAAACAGGCGAAGAAGAAAAAGATGAAAAACAAAATGGAGTGTTTAAAATCTCCGGCGAAGCGAACTGCGGTGACATTCGACCGCCTGAAGTGGCTAGTAGGAACGGTTATGGCAAAAAAGATAAAAGTGAAGTGAAATCCAGTCCAAGCAGCACTGAAACAGATAGAGGCGTACGATCTGGCCACGCTAGAACTCATGCTATTGTTATCAACTTAGATGATAAAAGCCGCTTTACGGAAGAAGTCACTGTGTAATCTAAAAACTGTACTTACATTGCGTTAGTCGTGTTGAAATTATCTTTATTGTTGTTATTTGTTGTGTTCATTAATTTAATGAATTTTAAGCGACAAAAACTAAATATTTTATCATTATAATAGTTATTGTTAAGAATTAAAGATATTATTTTAAACATTCCTATTTGTAGATATGTTTTTACAGCTGATTTCAAGCAGATATCGATTGATCAATTAATCAAATCGATTGATTAATCAAAACAATTTATAATATCAAAGCAATAAAATATTTTATAGCCACTAAAGTTGAGTGACAATGTCGTCAACCATGATACTGTTTTCACAAAACTATTTCGCGCGCGGTGAACAAACTGTTCTTACATAACAAACAACTTGAACGCCTGCGAGCAATATTTATACAAGGAACAACAAAATTATGTACAACTCAAACAGCTTACAAATATCAAGTAACGTATCTAGTCGACTTGTCTGTAAGTCGTATGGAGCGAAAAGATAAATTGTTTACATTGCAGTCCGCTGTAGTCTGTAACTTTTAGATGTATCACAAAGACATATTTAAACGTACATATTTATTAAAATTTGTTCTGTAACTTCCTTAATGTTAAAAGTGAATTTGATATGAAATGGAATAATGATAAAACTATAAAAGATATCAATGGGATATCTAGAAATGAGATACGTGTAATAAGCAATCAGTATATATATAGATGTGATGTTGCTAAAAAATGTCTTAAAGGAAAAATTTTATCTGTATATAAAAACACAATAGTAAAACACACAGAAACAAAATCGTCTTTGACGTCATTATAAAATAATTAAACGACATTGTTTCATTGGTAACTTTATTAAGTAATAGATAAGTGAAATGTAATGTTGTACATATAAAGCTAGTCTATACTGTGATTCATAGGTAAAACATTTACTACGTAACTTGTAAGTAAATTTATAGTTAAAAATGCATATCATAGTTTTTCCTTCAAATATTAATTCAAAAGAATTTATACTTGTAAATATTTGTTGAAGATCTATTTTATCAATGACGCTTAAATTTTCACAATTCAAAGTTGTTTAGAGATCTGTTAGTTAAGAGCAAGGATCTAACTGCCAAATTTCTGTTGCTAACTTCTGACGCGAGGTATAACAATTTATATTCCTAATATACTTAAAAAATATAACGCAAATCTTAGTTAATTAAAATTAAATATAACTAAGACCGTTTAGGGTCGTCTTCAATAATTTGAAGACAAAACGCCGAAAACAATATGTACCTATAGTAATTTTTCTCAGAGGAGATAGATATTGTATACTTCATAAAGCTAACTATTCAGTCCATAAAAGTAAATTTTTTTCCTAGGTACGTATTGTTTTTATAAATACACATACACACACACGCATACACACGCACACCTACACGCACAGGCACACGTCCACGCACACACACGCACGCACACATCCACAGAAAACACAAAACAAAGTAAGTTTAAAACGGATATATATCACCAGATCTGACGTGCCCGTTGCTTAGTTGGTAGTGCCGCCGAGCGAGGAGTCCCGGGTTCAATATCCGACCGGAGCGGACATTAACGTAACAGATAAATGTTTGTTCCCGGGTCATGGGTGATTATGATGTCATGCGTCCTGCAAACAGGAACTCTGGGTACGGATATATGAGTGTGTGACCGGTTTATTTTGTTTTTAGGTGTAGTCAGACGTATTCGATTTCAATGTATATTGTTTTGTTTAAATATGCTTTGTAGATAAGTGTTGTACAATCTACTTGATATATATTTGGTGCCAGAATAAATACATGTTAAGGATATTGTATTGTAAATAAGCGAAATATGAAAGACACTTTAGTGACGATAATTGTACATAATAATACATAGAATATAACAGCGCTATGTTATATACGGTAATTGCTTCCTTGTGATCGTTCGTTATAGTCATAGCGAGGTTGGTATTCAAATAACTATAAATAGATGTATAAAAGTGTATGTACATTTGACTGCAATAGGTGAGATATTACCCTAATTACTTTGTGATCTACACGTCTTTAATAAAGGTGTAATCAGTTGACAAAAACATTGTGTTATTCTGTATTGTTGTATATTTTATATTCCAATAAACTTAGACGAGTTTCATAGCCTCAAATATAATTTGCTTCTTTGTAACTGTTTGTTACCGAAAAAATATGTTTTTACATACCAATACCAAAGATAAAGTATGGTACAACTTACGCCACCAATATTAATTATATTTTATGTCTTCTTACCTGTAAGTAACGTTAAATAACAAACGTAGGTTTTGTAATAGTTCCGTTACAATAAAATTCAGTTTTCTTATAAGGAAAATAATTTGTATACAGAATGTGAATGCGATAATTTTTATATACGATCTCATTTCCCATAATATATATTATCAGAAGTACAAGAAACGGTAAATACCAATTAAATACATTCGGGCTCGTGTCTAACGAGTCGCAATGCCATTGTGACATTTTGATGTTTCATTATCAACGAAGGTGACTTTACCAAATATTTTCAAAGGCAAAATTCTAATCTAATTACGAGTAAAATGAATGAAAACTCATATACATAAAAAGGTTTTTTATTTGGATATAATAGTGTAATATTTGGATTCAGTTCGCTATCACGTTGAAGTAATCTGTAACAAGCTAAGGTGAAGAAAGGGTTAGTGAATAAGTTTGCCTGCGAGTACCTGAAAGTTGTATTTAATAATGGTTATAATAACTATATTGTGAACTTTACCGTGACCATCCTAATTTTATTTGCTTTAAATGTATAATTTCATTTTCCTTTGACATTTTAAGTGTCTGTACATCATTATGTTATAAAGATACGCTTATTCATTAACGAGTGCATGGTTTTAGGAAGCCGACGATGATAAACCGTTTAATATTAAATCTTCAACCTTTTCAAGTGCACACAAATATTTTCTGGCGCTGTAACATGCTGATAATACTAGTTTTATTAAATTTGTATTGAGTAGAAATAATGCTTCGAGTTAAATACATTTATGCAATAATAGTTGTATAAGTATGGTTCGACTGAAAGGTCAATGTGACGTCGTGTTATCGATTACGGAAACTTTAAAATGGCTGATGATGACGTAAGCGATAAATCGATGACGTATATCACAAAGCACCGTTCAACGTTTTCCAGTTTCTTCGTTATTAACAAAATGTACACTATCGAAGCTCCCAGACGGGCACGGAATTGTATAATCGTCATTGTATATGGCCTCCGATTGCATCCTCCGAATTCGAATCCGAATATAAAAAAATCTGCCATATTATATATATACAGTCAGTTTACATCCGGAATAACGTACCTTTGAAATGGTAAAATAATTTTTCAAAAACTGCATACACATAAATTCACAAAATTCGCACTCTCTCTTTGACATTAGCATAGATTGCAACTTAACAGGATTGCGAAAAGACGTGAAAAAGAAAAGGTCTCCTCGTATATCAACATGTATCCTTCTTCGTTTCAAAATCCCCAATGGTACACACCATTATAATGTTATGATGCATAAATACCGAACAAACGATGGTAAGAAAATTGACTTTGCTTACACCATCATTCGGTTGGGCTATTGAACAAATCATACATGTTATGGAGCTCCGTAATCGTAACCGAAACTATGGGATATCCGAAATAAAAATATATCCGAAACCGTAACCGAATCCGATAAGAGATGCGAATACTTTCGGATAGAAGCTTAGTCTAAATGAGAGTTTATGATATTAAACTTTAAAGTTTTATCTATGATTATACACTAAATAATACCTAGAAAGAAAGTCAAACTATTACCTTGTAAATACGTTATATACTTTTTAAGGTCTTAAATAATCTAATATTCGTTATCAAAATTATCCGATACAATCGAATAAACCGATACAATTTCATATCCGTAATCGTAACCGAAGCCCGTAAATTATTATTCATGTATCCGTACCCGTATCCAGATCCGAATTGTTATTTCCACAACATCCCTAGAACAAATAATAAGAAATAACGCGTGCGTCGTCTTTCATGTACTATATGGAGCCAATTTTACCATGTTCAAAGAGACACGAATATACAATTTTTCCCTTCGATGTATTTACGCGGATGAAAGATGAAAATGTTGACTATACCAATAAAGTGTTTGAAATATATTTTTTGGTTCATTTACTCGACGTAAACCCGATAACTCTTAGGAAATCATCCAACTGACAAGCTAAGACAAAGGCTAGTATAAAAACAACGTAGTGACGTAAACCGAAGAGTAAAACATTTGATTTCCGACTGAAGCATTTCTTTGACACATAAAATCTTCTCATGTTTTTTTGTGATAATTTAATTTAGTTAGTTTCAAATTTATGTATTTGTATAGATAAATTTCTAGAAGTATTCTCTAGTAAGGCCTTGAGTGGTTGCAGCCAACTGAAACGTCGAAAGCTATGATTACGGGTAGAGGACTCCGGAAGTTTAACCGTGTCTGTATAATCATTACAGCTGAGACGTATTCACGTACCAATTAAGCTCGTGCACTTATAACATTTTACTATTAATGGTCATCTTTCCGGCCCCCCATTGCAGCTGCGATGATTATCACGGTTGACACATAAAGTGAGACTATCAGCGCTTCTATCACGTTCTTGAAGTATCATGTCTTCAACCTGCTTCAAATCGACTACAGTTCTATTGGAAGCCGGTTAAGATGTCCATGGGTGGCAGTGACCACTTAATACCAAATGGTCTGAAATCGTATTTGTTGCAACCCTATTAATTAATACTAAAAACCGGATTATCTAAGTTTACCTTAAACAAACAAGGAAAACATAGTGACAAGACTTGCGTAATATCATATTGTCAAGACTGTGTGAAACTTGAACTCCTCACTTGGCTTTCGTGATGGACTGTGGACTATTTCTTCTTTTGAGACTAGACAACATCCTAACAGAAAAGTTATAGGTTTTAATAACACGCATTCTAAAGCCACAGTACTACTGTGTTATACTTCCTCATCTCTATCTATTTCGCTTCTTCCGTTCGAAGTTATCGTAGTTCTCGTTCATTAGATCCGTCTTCGGAATTTCTTGAACTATGAAATAGACGCTGGAATAAACAAAGTTGGCTTGATACTTTTATTAAGACACTGATTGAGTTTGTAAGTTCCCGACTTTATAGTTACCAACTGAAAGATTCCTCGGCAGTGTCATACTTCACAGAAAGTGGAAATAGATTACATTACGAGTGTACATTCATTTTGAAAAACTAAAATAGTGAGGAGAAATTAATTGCTGTAAAGACAAGCCGGGCTGTCAAACTAATATTCTACCGTCAATCACTGCTTATCTGTGGGTATGGTACATTATATTTTGCATATTACAGTATATAAAAAACCGTTCTTACCATCACGAAAGCATCATTATTATAATAGGAAGATAAGACTGATGACTGACGTAGAGACAGCTAGACTTGTTTATTTTGCCTATTTTCATAGCCTTATGTCTT
>DWPT01002316.1:0-16410 GCA_018251895.1 Agathymus mariae mariae | reverse complement strand
GGTTGTTCCAGAGCAGTATAGCCTGAACTGTGAAAGAGTACTGATAAAAACCGGTCTTGTGTGGTGGAATATAAGCCAATTGTCAATCTCGTGAAATTTTTAGCTATTAAATCATATTTTAGCTCAAACAAAGGTCAAGGGGACGATGCCCGCGGAAGCAACTCGCAAATTGACTACAAACAAGTTGATCACAGTCACATAAAATGGGTTCGTCACCACACTCAGATTGCTCTGGCGGCGTATTACACAACGGGCGGTAGTTATGAACGTCTTGTCATAGATGAATTGGAAAACAAACATTAATTATAGTACTTCTTTTTGTTTTATTATTTATAATATCTTTTATAATATATTTTAATTTCTATATAAAATTTTCTCAATGAAAGTGTAAATGAACACGGCTCGACGAAGACGATATATGGATTTTATAAATTCTTTTAACATCGCAGAACAGGATAACCAAACTATATTTTTGACTTGTTAAATAATGTTCTAGTAATTGGAGAGTAGATTATACAATACATAGTTAAACGGCACATTACTTTTGTGTAATGTAACCAGCTTAAAACAGAACTATAGACTTATTTCAAATCAGTCAAATGTCCGACAACCTCTGATATTCTCCCGCGGAAACAGATTCAACTCTCCGGATATAAAGTATCTTATGATCTGCAATATACTTACATGTCAACAATCATTAAAATCTCTTCAGCCGATTTAGTGTGATACGTGGTCAGAGAGATAGACAGACATTTAATCCAAAAAAATTTTTTGTCATCGATATCGATAACCAAATCTACCTACACTAACGTTCCCAATAAATATTATATGTACAGATGGCATCTTGTTACAATTTTATTATTAGTATAGATTTGTGGCTAGCTCAAACATATTGCAATAAATATTTTTATTTATTCACGCTTATTGACAAAAAGGCACAAGAAGTGGATTAAATGCTAAATATGTTTATAACATGTTATACGTTATAATTCGCAGCATTATATGGCACGAGTAATTTTACATTATGCCCACGTGTATGTTTTTTAAACAATGCATAAAGAAAGTTTTTACACTCAAACCCATACAAGGATTTCAAGGCGTCTCTTGTAAATGCAATCTAGACATTACGAACAAGCAAGACCTTAGAAAAAGATTTGGTACTTAAATGTTGTTTTAGCCGGACACCGAATTCGGAACGGTTCGGCGAACAAAACACTATTAAATGGACGTAATGATCGACGAGCAACTATTGCAACATTGGACAAAAACACTATCTGTATAATGATGCTCTTATAAACCAGTGCGCACTTGTAACACTTGATGGAACTGGTAGACGCTAATTGGCAGGACAGATGAAACTGGCATAGATAACATTAGTGAAACGCAATATCTGTACGGATGAACTAATTGATCTCAGTTGGAGGGCCGGCGATAAGTCAACTGTTCTTTTGGCAACTGTTCGTTTGTGCCATTCTATGGGAGCTTTAACTTTAAAATTAGTTTAAAAAGCTTATATTTAACTTTGTCTCCAAGTTGTTGGGGTCAAATCTCACTATTAGTCGTGAAAACAATATGTATCCTTTCAAACATTGTTTGAAAAAGAAAACAAGGCGTTGTACATTATGTGGGCTAAGCTTTTACCTTCGAGCTTTATCACTAAATCAAAATGATCCATTGCTATTGACCTCTTAGATTACTTTTACTTACAGACGCCCTAATAAGAGTAGAAGCAGAATCGTAAATCGTAACAAGTAGTATGAAGAATACATAAAATACGAATCATCCGGAATAATGTAGCTTTCAAATAGATGCCGTAGTTTCGAAGGTTATGTTTCGCATATACATAAATACAAAATTTACACTCCCTCCTTATAACATTACCTACCTAAATAACTTATAAAATAATTTAAGAGATATATAATCCGTTTTTAGTATATTCAATATAGTGAAGGGATGATGTATTAAAATAAGTTTTTGTGACTTAGAGGATATCTATTATATCCTCTATCCAACGTTCTCAAGTCTAGAACGACTTCAGAGTAAATCAGTGGATCCGGTTTGATTAAATCAATACGTCAATTTAAAGTGCGGCCTTCGTTAGTTCAAAGAACTCAGTGACGGGTTTTGCGTGACAGTTTTAATAGTAAAAGTTACTGGTATTATTTCTTGCATTTTTATTTTTAAATTCAGCCAGTAGGTTTGATTTAAAGTTACCTATAAATATAATTTTAATATAACATTATTTGTTACTTAGAGGAAATTCTTAGTCAATGTTTTGTGTACGGAAATAATTAGATGTTTTGTAGTAACTAAAACTGTTGAACAGTCATTGCCATTTATAATTGTATACTCTTAGACCATCAAGGCTTCATTAACTATTTTAAGATATCCCCTGGTTTGCGGTTTATATATGTATACATCAGCTGAGTCTTAACATTTAAATTAGTTATTTTGATTTAGAAACATAGAATATTATATTACAAATCAATTTATTTGCTGTTATAAGAATATTACACACTAAAATAATAAATAATCGTAGGTCGGTTGTAGATGAATTACTACTAGTAAATACTAGATAATATTGCTGGGAACTAAAAAGCATTCGTGTACCACACATTATCCAAATTATTATTCGCTAGTTATAACAAATTAACGTAATGATTCTGTCAGATTACGAAATAATTAATCTACTCTTCCGTAGTGTGATGTTACAAAGAACATTATTTCCCCGCTTATTCAACCAGAAAGTTTGCGTGTCAAATAGACTTCATATAGCATGTATTTTTAAAACAATGGGTTGATTAATCGACTTAAAACCTTACTACTCTGTATGTAACTACTAGAACTACTCTGTAACTACTAGAAGTGCCTTTGTGAAATGGAATAATTTTACCGAGGTCGTATAGATAACAAAAACTAACGCAACGCCGTTGTCGATGACGTGTTAAATGATTATCACGGCTGATTTATCAACGAAGCGTGCTCTTGCGTAGTATTAAAAAAAAAACCTATTCCTCGGATCGATGGTCAGAAAGAAGTAAGCCTAGCCTTATTCAATAAACGACAACCATTAATATCATTTATAAACTATTTTATAAGTGCTATAGCTATTGTGCCATTAAATTTTATTTTCCTTAATTACCAATCATCCATAGAATGACCAATAATCCATAGAATTAGCATTAAGAATCAAGGAGATTTTATTACATAGCTATACTGTTCAAGTAGTAGTAACGCCATCTACAATAATAAAACAAAAACTTATTAAGATAATCATAAAACTAAATGAAGTTTATACTTTTTAATCAATCGAGATTTAAAATTAAATAAATTGCAATTAAGTAATAATATCTGTTCCTATTTTAATTATATGTGTTCATACACTACATGGACATAATATAATATAACAATACTACTGGTAATGTACAAACAAAACAAATAGGGTTGTTATCACAATCATAATAATATATTATCATAATAGTTTATTGATTATATACTATATAAATTATTAACTAAGTGTGTAGATATGTGTTTTATTTATATAAGTTCCCCCGTAACTGCCCTCTTTAAAAGTCAAAGCAAACCTATAAAAATGTGTAAAGTATGAGGAAAGTTATACTTCAAGAAACAATAAAAAATTATAAGCAAGATCATAATATCTTCCTGTAAAATTGTCATGTATTTTCGATTCGATTCGATTTAACTATAATCATCTGAATGTAAGCAAAATTAGGTAGATCGTGTTAGGTACTCGTCATTACTCTATCAACATATTTTAGATATTATACTGAGTGGACTAAAGATTTGCTCCGTAAAATATAGACATAAAATAGAATAATATAATAGTAAAATGCAATATCGTTACATTTGTATCCAATATAAAAAAGGAAACTAAAATAAATCTTTCAATAGAAATTACATCAATTCAAATGATGGATCAAAGTTTAGAACCTGAACAGGGGTATTGATCGCCTCGACGCTTTCAAACTGGGATTTCAAAATGTTAAGTTACTTCTCAGCTCTTTCGTTAATGAACAACATTGCGATCACTGCGACAATGATTTAACAAGCACCACCCAACGTGATCTTGTTAAGCTATCCAGAATATATTGTAAAGATTTTATCTTTGAATTTTTTTTATGAATTCCGAAGAGTACGAATATACTACGTAACACGAGTAACAGGGATCAAAATACCTTTGTCTCACGCTATCGAATTAGGCCGAGGCCGGACGGAGAGGAAAAAGTGATGTGGCGTTGAAAATAACTTCTACATTTGTGGTGAAGGCGATACTGGCACTAATGTGATATTTATAAAAAACGATACAACATTACAAGAGTGAACAATAAATTACGGTCTTTATTGAGACTGTTTCTTAGAATTATTTAATAAGTAAAACCGATTGAGATATTTCAAACATTCCAAATATTTATAAACATTTTTCAGAAGTATATGTAGATGCTTCCTACACTCTTCGAAACTAACCGCATAAACTTTCAGTTCACGGACGGTTATATTTTTTTTTTGTAGTGGATGCCGATGTTTTTAAAAACAAGGGCATAATTGTATTAACTGTATTTCAACTAGAACAATGCTGGGCGCGTGTGAACGACCACCGTGTCCAGTTCGCACAACATCCGTTGTTTTACAAAACAAAACTACTGTCAACGTGCATTGAATTCCCGTGGTAGAACGTGTATTTCCATCTTAGTTGGTTGCAAGTTCAGTTTTTCAAACAATTCAGTTTATGGCAATGCACAGCAACGAATGAAACTATGAAGTGCTCATAGCGAACGTTTGAGTTAATGTAAGTCATTGAAAAAGTAAACTACGAAAACGATCGGTAGTAGAATGAGTGCCGTCAGTGAAATTATCTTGAGCGCATCCATGCCTCAGGTCACATATTAGCCTCCTGTCCCGTTTGTTACCGTCAAACAACAGCCATAATATCATATCGAAGGCCTTCGAGCGACACGAGAGCATCCGGCGCTTGGCCGCAGGCTCGTGATTGCCTCTAAACCTTCCCGGGATCAGTATTGGAACAATGTGAAAGTTATACAGTTATACTCATTGGTGAGGACAGCCGTGGTCAGGGCGGCAATGGGTTGAACGTATCCAGCATTCGAGCAGACGGGCTAATTAACCATAAATGGTTACAGTCCACAAGCCCATTCTTAACACCAGGCGAGGCACCGACGCTGTGTTAGCCAATAAAAAAGCAGGGAACCTGTTTGTTAACGGACTCTCCAAAATTGCAGTTATAGATTTCTCAAAATTCTTATTTACGTAGCACAAATAAGATCTTGTCGTCGCAACGGAAACGGCTGTAAGTTACATTTTTTAAGATTACACTATTTACCACGCTAATCTTTTATTTTTTTTTTTGTTAAATTATCCCTCTAAATACAAATGGCTGTTGATAAAACGTAGTCTAGTGGTTATCGAATAAAATAAACACCTTAAAATACATTTTTCGGAATCGTTTCGCGAGCCAAGGCAACACGGTTGCGTGAGATCGTAAACGACTTTGTAGACATCGCGCCCACGTGCATCGGATGGCGGTTCCATGAAAATGACGTCATTGGGAATTAGGTCGCGATCTCCTGCCTTAGGCAATTGGGTTTTGTATTCTGAAACGTTTAAAAGTTACGTAATGTTTTCATGGTGTAGCAACAAAACTGCTTAGATTCATTAAAAATGTGCATTAAAGATGAAAGTAAGAGTCTAAGAGTACTTTCGACATCGAACGATTTGAATATGAATTTTAATGAATATTGAAAATCTGAATATGATTACGAATACCCTTGGACAATCGACTTTTGTAATCGTTTACAAAATACGAAAAAACTTAGAGTAAATAATAATAGAATAAAAAAGTCATTTTTCATGAAAAATAATTTAAGTTTTTTTTTCTAATTAACCTAGCGACATCTGCAGTAAAATTGTTAAAAAACTTATCTGTTGCTCTAGTGAACATGAAATGAGAATTAGCGAAAATAATAAATCATAGTTCACCTATCTGTGTATGCTACAACGCTGTACCGTGCCACATAGGCGTTTGTGCTAAGATTGACGAGTTAGTACCGTACTGAATAAATATGAGTTTTAAATCCATCATTCTAGTTTATTTGTAGCACTGGTGGAAAATGGTTTCTTTTAACAATAGTTTAATTTAGGTTACCTGTGCCATTCTGTAAACTGCGCAATTACGTCCAGTACCTACGTAATTTTCACAATGCAATGACATTAATTTTGTCTACTCACCTCTCGTTCCGGTTTAGTACATTGACACTGTTCTAGGTACTTACGTACGGGTACAATGCTCGTTTCGCCTTAACTTCGCATCAGAAAACATAATTCCTACAACAACAAATAGGAACTGCACCCGAAACAATTGTTATTCGTTTTTATCAGGCGTTTTACACTTTTTATACATGTATACCTTCCCTCGAAATATATCTATACTAATATTATAAAGTGAGAGTACAAATTATATGTGATAGCATGTATGCAGAGATTACCCTCTGCAGAGATTTCCGGAGAGTCCGGAGATGGTACCGGTACCACGGCAGCTATTTCAAAAATTCATTTACCTTTTAAAAAGTACATTTACATATATACATGACGTGGGCATATCATCTGTCGTTATTATCAATATCATTAGCTGGAGTCATGCTGTTATTCACTTTGTTTTATACATTTAAATCTTGTTTTAAATCTATGTAATCAATTATCCGTGTTTTGGCTGGCATTTACATACACAAATATGACATGGCTGCCTGGATGAAATCGCTACCCTAGCGATAAGGTCGCCCTTTGTATACCTGATGTAACTTTTCAATGTGTTTATAAGTAATTTTATTTGGTGTACAAATAAAGAATATTTGAATTTGAATCACTAACACCCACGACTGGTGACAAACATTTATCTCACACATTGTTATTATTATTATTTTATTATTATTATGTTATCCCGGGGCTCTTCGTTCCTATGGATTCTTTAGTATCTCTGTATATTAGCAAAAACCGCATTACACCCTTGCAGACGTTTCTAAGATCACCGGATTAAGACAGACTGAAAAAATATCTGACTTAGATTATATAAAAACTGATCTCCATTGCAAAGACATAATCTATAATAAAAACATTGGTCCACACTTACAAACTAATAATGTTATCGATGTACATACTTATATTGTGATAAACGCGTATATCTTGTTTTGGTAAGGCTTTCCAAGCTTGAGTACGCTTAAAATATTCTTTTAAGTTAATTAATTGTTAATGCTTTGCTTTAGTTATTACATGCTTGGATACTCACTTTCATGGCCCGCGTCGCCAGCCATGGAAAGTTTTACTTCTAATAAGTTTGTCTAGAAGATTGAGAAGGGTTCTATTAAAGAGATTAGATGTTAAATATAGTTTCGGTAATAGTTTTATAGACTAACGCACAATGGCGATATCTTATTTTTATTTTAAATTTTCATTAGTTCACAAAACATTGTTAAAATTGTCAGATGAAAATACATCGCGTGTACAAAATGTCCACTTTGACTTTCGTGACGCATTGAACTGACCTTTTTTGGTATATTATTATTTAATTACTCCGTATTTTGGATTCATTCATTATTACTAGTATTGGTATAAAACCTGGTGTTAATCTCCATATTAGGTAAATAATATGCCGCATAAAGCCACCAACTAATCTCCAACTTCTTTTATTCATGGTGCATCCTGATAGAGAACAAACTGGGCTTTGGTTACAATGACAAAGAGAGGTAATAAGCGGGGTCTTCTGCTTCCATTTCTTACGCTTCTTGATCGTTAACGCGCCAGTGGTGTTTGTTTAAGGTACGCGGTTACTGATGCTGCTATGACTGATGGTCAAATAGTATATATGAGTCGTTTGCTCTTGTGTCGGCTATTAACTTAACAATTTTCAGCAAAGTTCAAACGTTTTCATTTAATTTATAGCGTGTAGTACTTCAGTAGTATAATACGATGGCTGGCAACTCTTTAGTTAGTTCCCCGTTTGACCGCTATAGTAAAAGAGCGGTGGTAAGGGGCTGGAACCCCGGGCAGTTCGCGCAAGGAGGTTCGCGCGCTAGATATTGAAATGTGATTGCCTCGTCCCTGGACCCTAAAATGGTTACTATACAGTACTATAAATTGTTATATTTGTAGGAAAAGAGGGTCTGTTTTTCGTACGTCGTACGGCACCTACTAGCCTACACAATAAAACGCGTCATGTTTAACAACGACATTGACTTTGAGTTTAGTTCCCACATAGCATACTTTGTCAAACAAATAACTGGAAGATTACAATCAGATGTGTTTGAACCCTGTGCGTTTCATATAAATAGCTTCGTGCCGGCACATTACCATGAAGTGTGTGATTGTTCACACATTCAACAATCTCTTCCATTAACATACTTTATGAAACACTAGCAACCTCATTGCATTTCGCTTCTAAAATAGTATTTTTCTGGCATTATATCAACGCAATAGTAATTCAAAATGAACAGATTCTTTAGCCCACGGTTAAAAATATGATGCCTCTATGTCACCCCGACTTCATACCTACACATCAAATTGACAAGTCTTATAAATTTGGACATACTTAAATTTTAATAAATGATGACCTTCCTGATTTAACTGATAGATGTTTTCTTATAAATTAATAATAATGTTTTATTAATCAATAGTTTAACCTTCCCCCCTCCGAAATTTTTGGTTGTAACAGGATTAAAAGTCGAATCCTTGAATATTATGACAATATATGCTTTGCATTGGAACCTCCTCTAGAGTTCCACATAAGCTTAACACCGAGTTCATATGCTTTTTCACCGATGATAGAACTAATAATTTTATCTCACTTCCCTTAAAAAAAAGTATGCATAAGTCTCTGGAGCATAAGAACTAAGTTAGAACTAGAGCATCCACAATACTGAATCCAAATTACTATTTATGGTGAAGGTGAAAGTGCAATCATCTATATTCTGATATTTGAAGGGACCTTTCGGTGCAAGCCGTGTAAAAAAGCTATACGCCTTTCTTTCCACTTCCTAGTTTTCCTATAGATAGTTTTCTGCTTCTTGACATCGACAGAATTTTCAAAATAAAATGAATTGATAGCCGTAAAAATTACAGATTTTATTTTTCTTGGATAAGGTTGGTCCTGCATGGATAAGGTGGAAATGTTTGTTGATTCATGAAATATAAGAAACCTTTTACTAATGGTGAAAACTCAACCTTACTTGTGCAAATTTTAAATATAAGTTAAATATCGCATAAGGTCTGCTCCCAATGACTTTGTAATATCTTAGACAATGGTGTTAACTCTAACAGTACTATTATATGCCTAATAGATAATAAGCAGTAAATAGAGGGATAAATGGAAGCTTTCTTTATACATCAGGTACTTGATTTATTTCGAATTTGCCCGTCTTATATTTACAGGACGGTTTCCGTGTATTAAATATACAGGGTGAAGTAAAAGTATACCGTTTGTCATTACTTTTTAGAAATCGATCCTTATTCGCGACACTATAGAATGGTGTAATAATACAGTATGACTTTTTTTTTTCAAAATCAACGGGTTCGATTCCTAGCCAGGAATATTTATTTTCCAAAAATCTAATACTCTAAATTTATTTTTCATGAAATCTGGGCCCGAGATACTATTGAGTAGTTTTCACTATTCCTCATAATTTCGGATCTGGCCATCCACGCTCACTTGAAAAATTTACCGAATTACATACTTATACACAAACATATCTAACATTATTGTTTACAGCCATATAGCACAATATGTAAACTATCTCCTATTTCACGGAAATATATCGGAAGATATAATTTCCGGCTTAATAGATATCCTAGGTGTAGACTCACAAATAACTACATTCAATTTTCTCGTGTTCAAGTGATACCTTTAAAACACAAATTGACTTGGAGGCAAATAAATATTCTTAAAATAGCTTTTTTATTCGTTACAAAGTCCAAACACCAATCCTTGCGACATTAAAATTAAAAAATATAGTTGTACCTACCGGCCAGTGGAGGTCCTATTTATAGTTGAATTAATAATAGTAATAATGTAGTAGCCGACAAACCAGCAGAGGTCTTTGGACTGAACGTGAATGAGGTAATAATGTAGTAGCCGACAAACCAGCAGAAGGACTGAACGTGAATTAGACAATACTATTCGCGAACAGGCGTGTAGTGCACTATGCTCTTCAGTGTACCTCAAAGGTACCGAGTGGTGGGGTCCGTACCGCCTGGTCTACTTCCGATAGTGCTCCTTATTTGTCATGTGCTTAAACCTGATTTCAATTTATTTATAACCAATTATGACAAACATAGTTTCCTTGTATCGTACTTACAGAAATTGACAAAATAAATATTTTCTATTTGATTGTATTCTAATTATTTCAGTATTATTTTCACCACTGGAAATTCAGTAATGCAGTTTCTATGCAACAGCAAACACATTAGGAATCGGTTCGCTTGGTGCTAAATTGTCACGACCGACCAATATGGAAATTTTTAAGTCGCTCCGAACTAACACTCCAGCACTGAAACCGAAACAAATGGCTTCTTGGTTGTTTAGAAGCAAAGTAGCAAGCTAACCACCGCTTAGCTACAGGGATTGAATCAACATCGCTTAGCTACACTGTAACGAACAACAGAAGGATCCGATACCATTGCTTCGTATTAGGGATGTTTTATGGATATAAAATTTTGAATCCGGATAGTGATATATCAATAATATTTCACCGGTTTCAGTTACGGTTACGGATATGAAATTGTTTTGCATTATCCGATTGTTTCGGATAATTTCGGTTACGGTTATGAGTATGGTATGAGTAAATTTCAAATTTCTTTATAGGTATTAAATCGTATTATAATAATAGAAAAAAAACAATAGCTTTAGTAATTAAATAATAAAAACTGTCTAAAAATGAGAACGACTAAAAATTAGTCGACAATCGGCCACCGAAAATCTGTCATAGCGACTCTGCCCTATCTGAAATTATTCGAAACATTTTTAACGGATTCGATTACGGTTTTGAATATATTTTTACTTCGGATATCCAATAGCTTCGGTTACGTTTACGGAGCTCCGTAACATCCCTGCTTAGTACGATGACATGCATTGTGGACCACCGACAGGCAAAATCGGCTTGGACTGGAATATATAGATTCCTTTACTCAGTTTCGTGCTAGTATAATATTAGGAGTTTAAATAAAATACCACATTATAATAAAACACTTTAATTTAATTAAAAAAAAAAGAGTTACGACAGTGCATATCACAGATCGACTTGCTAACCAAAGAAATAACCAAGTGACTAAACTTATAATAATAGCACTAAAATTTATCTATCTTAAGAGATAAGAATAACATAAATATGATTATATAAATAATGTTATTAATAGAAGAATGAAAACGAAAGGACACATAACTACTTACATATACTATCTGTTGAAATAATAGATACGTACTTTATAGATCTACAAATAACGCGTTTCTGTTATATGTCGAGCGAATAAGCAAAAATTGTTCTTCTTCTTCACATCGATATTAAGATTGCATACGTTATAACGAAATATATGCCAAAATTATCTTAGCCTTTTACTTTTTTATTAGCGGCCCGCCACGGCTTCGTTCTGGGTGAATAGTTATATGGCCTATGTCCATCCATAATAATGTACTTTTCAAATCGTAAAACAATTTTTCTAATAGGTGCCGTAGTACCGGAGTGTCTCCGGATACCCTCCTCATAAACACACAAAATTCGCACTCTCTTTTTATAATATTAATATATATTTTCGCTTCGCCTCAATTTTAAACTCGCCAAAGATATAACAAACGCTTCTAATATTTAATACGTTCCAAGATTATTCACGTCTACTTTATTATAGCAAATTTTATTAATATTTAATTGATTACACCAAGATAATATAATGTTTATGTAAGACATTTAAGACAAAATATATTTAAAAAAGTAGATTCAACAACGCCGACATTAACATGTAAAGAGACTGAATCATCTTCTATTATTATCAATAGTTCAAAGATGAGACATGTATATTTATCATCCAAAATTTTTCTCCTACACATACAACACACAGTATAGAGAATATTATTTAGCTTAAATTAATTTTAAACATAGACAATGATAATATCTACCAGTTATAACCTATGATATTGATTAACAAATACTTATAAGAAATTACTAAGTACTTACTATAAACTTCTAATTACCCATTTAAAAACAGTGGTAAACATCAGAAATGATTCTTTAAACATGAAGCATTAATATCCTCAAATAATATTACAAGGAAAGTTCGCTTTGGACCCGAAATATAAATGGAACTTCTTTGAATGTTCCATTATTAACAGCTGAATTTAATAAAAGTGAAAGGAATAAACACAAATTATTATCCAAAATAAACTTAGAGCTATTAATCGAACTTGTTACGTCTACTTCGAGTCCATAATTTGATGAACTCAAACACAAATACATAAAACATGGTATTTACGGCATTTACGGGTTTTACCTAATACATTTTACTAATAACATATCATTAAAACGGACAGAGACCAAGCAGTATTCTAGCTATACTCTTTCATAACCTCGACTTTGACCCTGACATCTGGCGCCTTCCCCGCAGTGAACGGTGCACAGTGATAACCTTTATTATATTCATAAACGTGTTATATTACCTAAGGAACACAAATTAAATCATCATAAATTGATAAATATCTGCACCATTTCTCTTGTTCTATTTGCCTTTTATTTTCTGATTACAAACACGATATTGCCAGAAAATTATAAACAGAGAATTAATAAAATATGTTGTCATTCATTGAAAAATCACACGTTATTTCGTTTAGTTTTTTTGACTAAATAATAGGCAAATAGTCCATATATCATTTTAATACCTTTACACTAGCGTTTTACATTCACGCAGTTTGTAAGTATTAGTTAGATTTTATTATGAATCATTTGATATGTTATCTCTGGATTGTATTCAGTTAACAATAACAATTTCATTCATCGATTCCTTTTTACTATTCTGTTAAATCTAAACATAAATATCGCCTACTTCAAAAGTTATTTCATTTGATAAGTAGGTAAACTAAAATAATTTCTAAATTGAAGTTTTCAATTTAGACAGGAAATTTAAATATGGTAATTATTACTAAAATTCCATCATTTAACTAAAAGTCGGTAAACTAAAGTAAAGTAATCAACTAAAACTAATGATAAACATGTTTTGATTCAACCGCAAAGGAAGGGACCAATCAATAGCATTTGATTAATTTTTAATCACACAACACGTATCATTGTATACTGCGTTCATTTTCGTGTTTCTGTAGTTCCCGCGTTTGTAACCTAAATAATCATCAAACCAAGCGTACTCATCACTTACCCAACGAACAATACACTAAATATTAACAATAATAAAGAAATAAATGTAAATCTATATTTGGTTTTCGAATTAGTTAATCGCACGAACATCTGGAAAACAGGAACTATGAACGGCTCCATTTTGCAGGAAATACGCAGAAAAATCGACGTTTCAGAACGTCTTAATTATTGCACCACACTGCTTCACCGAACCCATGAATACGCTCAACACTCGTCGTGTTCCGGCAACGACGGCAGCCGAAGACACTGCCTCCTCTGTCGCCTACGTTTGTGCATCAGCTTATTGAATTTCTTCACCTCCATTCCACATTCGTTATCTTCCGGTAGCGTTGGCAAATTCCGCTTCAGCCGTCTCGGATGTACGTACTCCGTCGCGAGAGTTCCGATTTCCTTCCCCCTCAGCATATCCACGTCCGGATAGGACATCGGCGTCATCGAAAAGGCAAGCTTCACGAGCATTTTGGTTAGTAAACAATTAACGCGGACTCAAGCGAATTACACTAGCGATCGCGTCGGTGCCAACGATTCGACTGGCAGTAAGTAATGCACTACATATCAACAGAGCATCGAAATTATTTTTAGATGGACGTTTGCATAAAACAAAGCCGGTAAGTAGGTGCGAGTATACCAATAGTACGAGGTAAATACAGAATCTTGCCAAATGCGTCGTTCTTCCACTGAAGGTGAGTAGCCCCTTTACCGAAACGTTTAGAATATTAAACTCAGGTCATTCGCTTGTGTACGGCCCGCGAATAAATTATACGAGACCGCTATGAACATCACGTTTATCTACACAAATATTATATATTAAAATTTATATTTGACGAGAAAAAATAATTGAAATTTTATAAATATTAACAAGAGAAACTGATAACTTTGATTGGGTAACGGTAATGCCGGGCGCAATAACTCTAGAAGCCTACCTAGGCTCAGGGTCTAGGTCTATCCCGCAGGCGTGCACCTGCCATGTATTGATCGGATGAAATATCGCATTCTCTAATTTAGACGCACTTAATGCGCTTGTATTAGGGTTCAATGTCCCCTTTTCCTTCACATAACATTGGCATTACATGATATGAAGTAACTTGCATATACGTGAAGGTTTTACAACGTAACCGCCTACGCCTGATGGATAAAATAAATTAGGCCATTTAATTTTACGACTACTAACCTAGAAACGAATTGGATGGAATTTGAAGTGGTTATGTAATAAGGCTCTTTCATTATCTATTAATATTAAAATAACATAGTCGGCCAAGATTTTCAAGGTTTTAATTTTAATAGGATTTTTTTCTATATTTTGTAGTTTATTACATAACTTTCAAATGTAAAACTAGTAAGTAGTATTAGATATTTTCCTTGCAATTGAAATTAAGTTTTTTAAAAACATTGCGTTTGATGTAATTTTAAGAATTTCAAGTCGGGATGTAGAGACCAATTAAATTTTAATTTGAGTTTTTACTACCTCAAAGATATTATATATAGAGACTTGTAGATATACGACTTTGTAAAAATACCCAAACATGTCGTTATGCTAAGGATCACTTACCCCTTCCAATATTTAGAGATGTTGATTGGTGACATTTAATAATATACAATGGTTATAGATATTTGTCTGGAATTTTACTTGCTTATTAACGTTTATTTCCAATCGCATGTGTGTTATAATTAAACTTACATATTTTACTGTTAACTCGGCTCTAAATTAGTACCGTCAATTGCCACATTTCCTGCGCCGCACACGAATATGGTAATGCGTCTTCCTTGTAATTACGAGAAGACTTTCTAGATAGCTGTTCACGAGATCGTAAATACCAAACTGCAGGTTATTATGGATATGGCTACCTAACTACTGACACGTGTTACTGGAGATGACCTCGACGCGTAAGTAGACTGATGGGTGTTGAATGTAAGTAGTAAGTAGTAGTAGTAACAGAGAATCGGTTCTCACAACTCACAACTAAATCTTAGAATCGATTCCCCGATGAGATCATTGTAATTGTACAAGAAGTTCACCCTGACTTTTTTCGGGTTGAACAATTAAGCTGTTGTTGTGAACTGTTAATGCAAGTTGACCAATATCATCGACACTAGGTAATTAATAATTATATAATATATAACTAGCTGGTGTTCGGTGCGCTACGCTTGATCTAAAAAAATCTATCATTTTTAATTGTTTATATTTTTTGTTATTCTTAAGCACTGGGTAATACAAAATTTCATATCGATTCGACCTGTAGTTCAAAAGGTCAAATATCACTGCCTCCAGCTCCATCTATCCGCGACTAACGTAACTGTTCATCGAAGCGGTCATGTCGCCCTTTATATGTATGCAAAGTTTCATATAAATTGGGCTAACGGTTCTAGAGTTTTAGATGAACATACATTCTATTTTATACGTATATATAGCCTATGTCCATCCAGAAGAATTTACCATTCAAATGGTAAAATAATTTTTGGAGCTGAGGTTCAAAGATTAATGGAGACATTTACACCCCAAAACACTATCATGCTAACCATCATAATCAATTAATTATAATAATTTCACCTGGGATAAGATTGCTGTAAAATTTCAGAAATAGGAATCTGTTGAACGTCACATTCACACCAACAAAATGTATATTATATATTTTTAGTGTCATAAAATAGAAAAACACGATAAATGTCAAAAGTTAAATATTTAGGCTTATGGATGGTGATGCAATGTTAATATTTTACATAAATTAATTCGATAAATATTAAGTGATTGGCTTAAACCACTAAAATATCATCCTAAATGTTAAATAATCTAGTTGTGCTATTGACTTTCCGTGCCACCATTCTTCAAATTCAAATTCAAAAACATTTGAACATATAGGTATTCTGTAAATACACTTATGCACGTCAATTTTTTGCTACTACTACCGTTTCGGAAAGGTGCTTTAACATCGAGGAGAAGAAACGGCGAAAGAAACTCCTCAGCACATCTTTTAAA
>DWPT01002315.1:0-16414 GCA_018251895.1 Agathymus mariae mariae | reverse complement strand
CCAATCCCACGCTGGCAGAACAGGGTGTCGTAAGAGGCGACAGAAGCCAGCCTGCTTTGTGGTAGGGCTTTGCGTAATGTTTATATTATCAGTATTATTATTAAGTCATTTATATTATTACTGGTATTATTATCTTTCCGTGAAGCCTGCCTGGCTACCTACCACCCTCCTGCTTGAGTCAGCCGCCAAACGACTCGTCGTGTTCCAGCTGGGGGCTTGAGAGCCAGTTCTTTCTTTCGTACCTTCTTCTAATTTCCTGGCCGACAATGCATCAGCAATACCTTTGGTCTTACTGATGTCCACGGGCGACGGTGACCACTTACCATCAGGTGGCTCGTATGCTCGTTTGTCGACTCTTTGTAATATAAAAAAAAACTTGTAAGCTTTGTAAGCAGCAGATGTTAGATTATAGGAGGGTGGTGATATTAGTTAGAAACTGTTTACCGTAGGTTCATTTATTATTTAGTAATGCGCAAAACAGGGAGAGCAACTTAGCTTCCAATGGATCCATTAACCTAGTAACTGATCAAAACACGCTTAAAAATAAGTAATATTTAGTAATTATGGTCACATGGATCAGAATTTGGAATTTGAGGTCTATTTTAGAAATATCTCACTGAAGTTCTTTTATATCCTACACAAAATGTCAGCGTGATTTAAAATTTAACTTGTAACGCCATCTAGTTATCAGTTCATGAACTATTTTCAAATTACACCCATTGGTTTCTGCTTCTAGTTTCATTAGAGGATACGTTTCAGATACGAATGCGTGGAGTGCGGCAAGCGTTATAATAACATATATTCAGTACTGAAGCATTACAACGAGCTGCATGGCAAGATTGATACGCACTTCGCTTGTGATTTGTGTGATTTTGTCACAGAGTAAGTGTCTAATAAGACAGTGAGAGTCAATAGTATACTCTCAGCGTTCTCATTAATGAGGCAAGGCCGGTTTAAACTAGTATCATCAACGATTATAGACTGCATTTCCGGTGGTATGTTAGGTGTAAAGGGGTTAAAAATACTACGAGTACTAAGTATTATCTTGTAGTCAGCTACTAAACATGCTCCATGAATTACTGGTACCGCATAAAAATCTGTGCAATAGATTTTGAGATGAGATTTATTCGTGCTAAGTTGATGAATGATTTCTGTACATTAAAAATAGATTTAGACACGTTGTCAGGTGTCAGTTCCACACTCAACTAGACATTTGTCACTCACTAGCGACACCTGTGTTTAATTTTTAACCATATGACGCCTCGTAGATCATTTGTTCTCTTTAAGTACTGAAAAGCTGCATTATGTAATTTAAATTTTAAAAAATATCCCATTCACAGGTTCGGCCCCGTAACAGTCATGATAAACAAAGATTTGACTAATTTCGTTTCAATAATGCATTCCCTCTACAGATCGCATCGCAGCTACCGTTACCACAAAGACAAACACAGAAAGGCGAAAGTCGAGTGTGAGGTGTGCGGCAACACGTTTGTCAACAAAACCGGTCTTCGTGTACACATGTAGTGAGTGCTAAGTTTGTAGTATTCGATAAGAGATGGCGTTGCGGTATTCCTGAATACTGCTATCAAAATGTTTTTCAATGCCGACCGACGAGCAGGATACGATTGATGTGCGATAACGTTGCGTTGCTACACAATATCCAGTTTTCTTAATATTAGCAATTGATACTTATATTTTTAATTAAATTCTATGTAAAAAAAGTCTTCTATTTTACCTATAAATCGATCAACTTTGGTCAAATTTTATTATAACTTCATTAATAACCATGACACCTTGAACTTTCTTCCCAAAAGGCTTTTGGTATTTGTGGAGCGCGGATATCTAGATGGACTCGTTTATCTTGTAGCACTATCCATGGGCATTCGTCTCGTGTGTACGCATGCGATGTTTGCGGCAAGCGGTACCGTGCGCGGTCGGGGCTAGCTGCTCACGCGGCGACGCACCGCCCAGCGTCCTCCCCCGCGTACTGCGCCGCGTGCAATGCGCACTTCCGCACGCCCCACGCACTGCGACACCATCTGCGCACCCACTCCGCGCACGTGCGGGACCATGATCGCAAGTGATTATTTCATTTGAATGTCAAAACCCGTTCAGCACATCACCATCGCAGGCCTCAATTAATAACATCTTCATATTATAACTTGAATCGTGCTTTTATATGAATTGCAATAAAAAAAATCTTCATATCCACATTTGTATTTCTGAAACCGGAGAATCTAAATTGAAAAAAAAATATGCTTTTATAGGTAAAAATATATATATATATGCTTCTACATAAAAGTAAACATATTTGGTAGAAAAAGTTATATTAACAAGTTCGGGGTGAAATTTCTAAATGAAACAGATAATTTTTAATGAATATTCTTGTGTACGTACAAAATTACATCCACCTAGCCTCCAAAAACACTACAGTCAATGAGTAATTATCAAGCACATGCCTTACTCTCAAGCCCTACCGGATGAATATAGAGAATTGCCTCGTTTATTATTTTTTTGCCTTTTAGTACCGATAAAAGGTGGTTTTTAATTCTTTAACTACTATTTTATTAAATTGCCGTATAGGCTATAAATGAATATATATAGGCAATAGTGTATAGACTAGACCATAACATAGTGGTCGATATGTCAAACTTAGTAAAATTTATCAGACAAAGAAATTTACATTTCAGATTCAAATGCACTGAATGTGGAACAAAATTTTTGACGAAGAGTCTCCTGCAGAAGCACGTAGATTGGATACATCTTAACAAGATCAAACACGAGTGTGATAAGTGTTCCAAGGTAAGTCACACATCCTGGAGTTCGTGTATCCCGGAGATCTATCCTCTCCAATTCATGGTACACTCTGCCGAAAAACGGACCTGCCTAAGACTCCTTCTGCTAGAGGTGGCTGGGTGTGTTTTATCAATGTGTTGTATAGATACTATACTCACTATGCGAAGTCTTTTCTCTCAGTTCGACTCGTCAATACACAGACGCACACAAGCACACGTGCGTACATCGCTTAAAGGACAAGAATGGAGAGGCTACGAAACATCACGAAAAGAGGAGTACAGATTGTACCAGTATAATGTGTTCTATCTCATTCTCTCGCAGATAAACCTTAAAAGACGTACGCTTTTCTTTCTTTTAACTGTAGTTTTTTCGCACATCGAGTTTCAAATCACATCGGCACTAAACAAGTTTCACTTAAACAAAACGAGTTTACTTTGTAACTAAACCAAATGAATTGAAGCATTTCAAACAATATATTTTATTAAAACCAGTTTATATTATTCTAAAGACCTCTTTTATACAGTCGGCTAACAGATATGATTAGAGAGAACCTTCGTGTGAGGTGAGACGTATATCCAGTTCGCTAAAACAATAATGGGAAAGTGTTTGTACTAAGAAACGTTGGTGCCTCACAGAAAATTCATACAATGTGCACATATGGCAACCATGTCTGTTGCAGGTTTTCAAGAACGGGTCCAGCTTGAAGAAACACGTCGAGTTTGTGCATGAGAAAAAACGTCCTCCCAGAAACAAGATCTGTGATCACTGTGGGCGTGGCTTCACTGTGAGCACATGATGATACTTATGCTTGCTAGGCTGGCTTCTGTCGCCTCTTACGACACGCTGTTCTGCCAGCGTGGGACTGGGGGTAGTACTCTAGGCCGCGCCAATACGGTGTGTAGTGTTAATGCTACTGAAGCGGAGTGTAATAGAGCCCAGGAGTGGGGATGGGAGGGGGGGGAGTTGAGTGTAGAGAATAGTAGAGTAAAATATAATTTCCTTTTAAAAACCGAAGTCTATTGACGGTACTTGTACTTCGGTCACAGACTTATAGTCAAACAAGTCAATTTCATTGCAGTGTTAATTAATTTCTCATTTAAAGTCCGATGTTATTATATTGCGGTAACAAAAACTCGCAAAACATATGGCTACGGACGCAGACACGTCCGATCCGTACGTTGTCCGTTACAAGAATGACTTCGTATAACATAAGACTACCCTCTTTACAACCCCTTTACCGACTGACTCGTTAAGAACTTAATTATTTGCCGGTATACTCAGATAGATACATATATCGAATATATATATATATATATACTTTTAGTTGATATATACAATTATATACAGGTGTATGTTTATGTACGGCCAGTAAAACCATAGCACTTCCCCTGGCGTGTTCCAGACGCTTTCGATCTTACAATCGCACATCCGCACGCACACGGGCGAACGGCCCCTCAAATGTGCGGAGTGCCCCGCCACGTTCGCGCACTCGGCCGCGCGGCACACGCACGCGCGCCTGCTGCACGCCCGCCAGCGGGCGGCGCACGGGGCGCAGTGATCGTGGACAGTCGCGACAGACGCTGCACAGTTGCTTCGCGCACGATAAATATTAGTAATGATTAATATTTGTCTATGATTATTATTGTATTGAATGACATTGTGAAATGCAGGCTGTAGATAATATATATTTTTATCGTATCATCTAATATTACATATGCAAAATTAAATTCAAAGATTCCATTACATAGATGCGAACGTACATCGATGTATACAAGTTAAGCTAATACTCGTAATAAAATATTTTAGTCAGAGGCATCGCTTTTATTCATAAGTGAACATTTATGATCTGTTGATGGAACTATCAATTAAGCATTGTTTAATTATTTAAATATTAAAAATGCAATAATTAATTACTGTAGCATTGTTTTTTCATCGCCTTTCCTTTCATCTATACTAATAAAAGAGAGTACGTATTTTGTTCGTTTGTGTATGTGTGTGTGTGTGTCTCTGAACCAAGGGCACCTAATTGAATTTTTTTTATCAAACGGTGTGTTATCGTGATACAGTGATACAGGTCCACGAAATAACTTTTGGATAGATTTAATTTAAGATTCCTTAGATTTATTTCTGAGACTCTTAATTGTTATTTAATGAAATATTATTGGGATATCTTCACACATAATGATATTCCCTGGTAGTTCTACAGCCCGGGTGGCGTGCGCGTGTGTGCGTGGAGCGCGCGCATGTGTGTGTGCAATGCGGCGCGCTGTTTGAACGTATCGCCGCACTGCTCGCACATATAGCTCCGTTGCGTTGAGTGCGTCAGCTGGTGCGCGCGGAGAGTGGACACAGTCTGAGGGCGGAGGGGGGAAGGGCGTTAGGGCCTCGGTCATTCGTTGAGCGCCGCGTGGTGGCGCTGCATCAAATGTTTATATGTACATCCAGTATAATATAAAGTATGCAATCTTTATCGTAATTTTAGTCTGCGAAAGTCAATCACGAACTAAACCTATTGAAGTTGTTGGTCCTTCGAGCCGAAGGCAACCTGGCGCCTTGTACTTAACATAGGTGTTTTCTTACACTGAAGCAAGCGATAATTGATTTGTAATACGCCCATAACTTGAAATGGCTGCAGGGTACAACATACTCTAACCTCGTTTGCTGACGACCAAAGCATAATTCAGATAGCACCTATGCCAAAAAGTTATACATACGAAGAACTTCCTCTCGCACACGTCACAGGCGTGATTCCTCGTCCTAGTGGACCCGTGGCGCGTCTGCATGTGAGTCTTGAGACGCCAATCCGATATTAGTAACTGCGCCGGTAATAAAACAAAATGAAACCAATTAGAATCGGACTCGCCTGGATGGTTTGTAGCCTGCGTACGTAAGAACAGAGATGACACCGCCAAGTAGCTAAATTACGCGATCGAAGTTTCTAAATTTTGCATATAAACTCAAAACAACGCCATCTCTTATCGAACACCGGAAACTCGCCACAGTGGGTTTAATTTTCACCAATCGCTGATACTTATGTCACAGATAAATGTTAAACCACCTGGTCGTGAATGTGTTTGATGTCTCATTTGTGTGTGTCCATACCCCCTAACACAAGGAATCCTATAGCCGGAGTGGGATTTTTTTTTTTAAGTGTGAAGAGCTCTTGCTCCCCTGCTCGTGTTGAAGTCTGCTGCACAACGGACGAGGCTACGGTGACCGGTCCGCCTGCTGGAGGTCGCTGGGCTCTGTACCGTCAAGTTAGTCCCGTTGGTTCTCGTGCAAAGTGGTTGGGAGTGTTTGACCTCTTACACACCGCCTTCCTAGTAGAATCAAAAATGAAAATTTCTACGCATTTCGCTTGCAGTGCCGAACAGCCAGTAGTCTGCGCTTCACGGTCGGCGACGAGTTACGGTTGCTGCTGGCATTGATGTTACGTCAATGGTCAGCGGTGGTCACTTACCGTCAAGTGTTACAGCTGTTCTTTTATCAGCTATACAATACATAAAAATATAAAAAAGCCGTCCTTAAATTTGAAGGACAATTCCTTGGTTTCATCATCTATTTTTCTCCTTTAAGACTGGAAGTTTTCTTCAAATTAACTTGAGAATTTTCCAAACCGTTCGCAAACGACGCGTACTGAGTTAACGTACATACATAACGGTACACACGAGCTGACAATGAGAACCTTGTGAGGTCGACCAACAACGCACCTTACCACAAACACCACACTTGTGCGGTGATTTCTTCAGGTGGTAGAAGTCGCGGTGCTTCTGCCAGTACACCTTCGAGGCGAACCGTTTGTCGCAGTCTCGACAGTGGTACCTGCAGGCGAATGTAACTCCTCAGCGCGTCTCCAAGTCTATACTACTATATAAATTTGTAGTGTTTGTCTGTCTGTACACTTAATTTTTTTTGTCAATTTTTAAAATATTTGTTTGTGAATTTCAACTGTTCACGTCACAATTATGATTATCAAACGACTATTTGCTACTCTATACATATAATACAACTGTAATGGATCGCTTCTGTACATAAAGAACATATGAGAAAAGCTATTATCAGGGGTCTTTATTAACGCAATAGAACACAAAACAATAGTTGTTAGAATTTGTGTCTGGTTGTCTGTACGGATGTGTGTCTCCCAAAGTTATCGTAGCGAGCGTCACATAATATTTAAAGTCGTTTCATCGCAACCCGTCCATAAACAAAAAATTTACAAAGGGAAAAACCCAGCCGTAAAGCAATGCAGTGCTGTTTGTAAGGTGAAACGTGGTACTGTGCGGAGAATATCTTTATATTTGAAATAAAAAATAAACTGATGAGTTTTCCGGCTGTCTGTGTCTCTATCTCAGTGTGGCTCTGTCTGTTTGTGATAGGGATGTTATGGATATGAAATTTCGGATCCGGATAAGGATACGGATATATAAATATTTATTAACCGGTTTCGGTTACGGTTATGGATATGAAACTACTTCGGATTATCCGATTGTTTCGGATAATTTCGGTTACAGATATTATACTATTTACAATTTGGAAAAAATATATAATGTATTATTTTCAAAGTTTGACTTTGTTTTCGATTTTATGTAGTATTATAATCACAAAGAAACAAAGTAAATAGTAAAAACTGTCAAAAATGAAAACAACGCGGCTAATGTATCGGCTCGGTGAGCGTAAACCAGTCATAACGTGTTTTATTTAGATTGCCTCTGTCCGAAATTATCCGATTTTTTTTTATCGGATGCGGTTACGGTTTCGGATATATTTTTATTTCGGATATCCGGTAGTTTCGGTTACGGTCACGGAGCTTCATAACATCCCCGGTTTGTGTCTACCGCGCGCGTGCGTGCTCGCGTGCGTCCGTAGGCGCGCGCGCGTACGTCGATGCGTGCGCGCGCCGTGTTACGTGCGTGCAGGTAGGATGTGTTCTCGTATGTACATCTACTTGTCCATACACTCACAGCCGCTCTGAATGGTTGGCGCTGTTCTTCAAATGGTTTCTGTAAACATATATATTCTTGTACTGAACATTGCACACGCTGCAGTACGACAGCTTCTGGGCCAGCGTGGCGTTGTGAGTGGCCATGTGCGACTCGAGCCGCGATTTAGTTTTGAACGTCCTGCCACACGCGTCACAGACGCAGTCCCTGTTCGAGGTGTGAATGCGTCTGAAAACAATGTTCGAAATTGAAATTATAATAATGTTTATTCGATGTTGGCATTTACAAACACATTTCGAAAGTCAAGCTACGGCATCGCTTTAACGAATCCCTATCCAAGAGTGGTGAAGGGAGAAGGAGCGACAAGCAACTCCCAAGTAGTATTTTTGTTCCTACTCACGGTTCCAGTGCTCACTTGTGGCTACACGTTAAACTCGTGTCCGAGTTGTCTTATTCTCAAACTGGATGATCAGTTTGTAATAACCTTTCTTCGTAATAAGGCACTGGGTATGTTTCTAATTTACAATATGGCATTTTATTTATATATGCAATAAAATTCTAACTGATCGCTCTCTGTACATGTCGGATTTATGAGAACAACTATTATTAGGGGCGTTTATTGACGCAGTAGAACACAAAACAATCGTTGTTAGAATTTCTCTGTTGTCTGTATGTGCGTTTGTTCGCGCTAATCTCAGAAACGACTTGGCCGACTTCGTTCTGGTTTTCACTAATGTATTGAACAAGCATCACTTAACACTTAAAGCTCGTTTCATTGCAATCGGTCCATAAATAAAAAAGTTATGAATTAATTAATGTACAGAACGAGAAATATCCAGATCAATGCAATTGCTATTTTGTTACGTAAGGTAGTTTTCCGAAGCGTAATAAGGGCATTGTAAGGGCATAATAATGTGAATTGGGATACGTGACAGGTGGTACACGACCGTCCGTCGACCGACGTGCTCGGAACGGGCATGCACCCACGGACAAAATTCACAATACACACATACGAACGTACATTATGTGAGTGCGCAACGTATGTCTCCCTTTGAACCGCTCACCGCACTCGGTGCACGACAACGTGTGCCGGAGCCGGCTGTGCTCCGCCAGGTCGTCTGGTGTTCTGCAACGACGGAAATATAGTTGTAGCTGAGCAGTGGGCCTGTGTTCTGGAATAAAAGGTCTTCTTGCTGTCGTAGTAATTACTCATTTATTTTCCTTCGTTGGAACAACACACACACATACACACACACACACTTTTGCAAACAATTTCTCTCGGTTATGTACAAAAAATGGTGCTTAAACTAGTCGCTAGTATAACTACATAAATTTAGCGTAAACCAATCACATCGCTTAGTTTGTAAATCCGGTTTTATCTTCAAGGCCATAGTCCGTCTCTTTTCAACCTATAGCCCTGTTTCATTCGCATATTCTTATTTATTGTTTCTTATAAATCTATCTCGCTTAGACGCTATTTACACGTATTTGCACTTAACAATTAACAAATATTGTTCAATACTTAAAATTATACCTATAGTTCGGTGTATTTTACATAGCTAACTTAAATCTATGTCTCGGCGTCCGCAACAATAGTCTTTTTTCATATATCGCGAGCCGAACGCGTACCGCAGGTGCAGTCGAGACGGCGAATGGGATTCGTTTCCGTGAAACGCACCTTCACCAAAGCAAGTTATATTTTCTGCCGTGCACAAACTTTCGAATACCTTCACGTCAGTACTACAATTCGGGTCCACCAGACGATCGAGTGTTAAACCACTGATCTATATACGATCTCATCCACATAATTAATATTTATTTATTCACTAACATTATCCTTAGCGTTCACTCACACATGCACTCCTTGTATCAATCACCCCGATACTTCTGTCAACCAGCCGACCACTCACCCGGCAACGAATCCGCACTGCGCGCAATGAATCGCCCCGCTCCGATCGGCGGCGTGCTTGGCGCTGCAGTGCGCCGCGGCGGAGCCCCGCTGCAGCGTCCGGTAGCCGCACAGCTTGCACCGGTAGCACCCGTAGTGCCGCCGCCGGTGGCTCTCCATCGCCCGAGCGCTCGCGAACCGCACCGCGCACACCGGACATGCGTACGGACCTACTGACTGAAGTTGCCTTATCTGTATGGAATGCTCTTCGCTCTTCGAATGTTAACAAAACTGCGCTTTAAAGAGATTTAAAATGAGTCATCGTTCATCTGTCGAACCAATTTTTGTATTATATATAATAGTTCGATAATACTCCCCCCAATCCCAGGCTGGCAGAACAGCGTTTCGTAAAAGGTGACAGAAGCCAGCCCGCTTGATGGTAGGGCTTCGCGTAAGAATTGTATTATATCTTTCCGTGAAGCCCACCTGGCTAGCTACCACCCTCCTGCTTGAGTCAGCCGCCAAACGACACGTCGTGTTCTGGCCGACGATGACTACTTACCATCAGGTGGCTCGTCTGCTCGTTTGCCGGCTATTACCATAAGCAAGGTACACTTTGCTATCAATAAAGAAGCCTAATTTTTTTGTATGTCTGTCTCTGTGCACGTATAACAGTAAAATCATTGAACAGATTTAAATAAATATTGGCCTATTTGTAACTTTTTTAATGAGTCAAGATTTAGGATAATTTGCATCCCGGCAAAATAAAAAGTTCCCGCTAAACGTTCCGACCGAACCTAGAGTTGATTTGTGATTATGTTTCCAAAGCAATGTTATTTTGGATCCTCACCTCATCGTGTTTCTTCTCATGATGCAAAATATAAGTTTCTTTCCTTGTAAAGCCAAGTACACAAGAGTCACACTTGTACGGTATCTTCTTGAAGTTCGGCTGGCTTCTCTTCTCTTCTCTGTTCTTTATCATCTCGTCTTCTGAGAATATTACTGTTGTAAATTTATCTCTTAATTCTTCATCGACGGTGTTTCTCGATTGTTCCTGCTAGATGATATTGACTCCAGGTTAGTTGGGCTTCTATTGCAAAGGTGGTCTTCACTTCTTCGATCGACCTCGACAGAGCCTGACATTTTGGTCAAAGCAACTCATAGCAATGGTCTCGTTAGATAAACATTACCTACCTTAAAAACCAATCGACCAACGGTTTTTATTGGCCACGAAAGCATTTAGCTACCTGGTTCTTGCAACTAACCCACGCCTACATTTCTTTTTAAACAGCCATTCTCTACGAACGACGTAGTTTGCTATTTCATTTATTAGGCGTACCGCGAACGATTGGTATAGCACTTAGGCTTTGTGCAAGTTAGTGCGCTTTACCATGTAAGGTTAACGGCACCCACCATCAGGTAAGATTGTAGTCGACCATTTACTTACAATAAGTAAATGTAACAAATGGGCTTGCCACAACCAACCCGACATGTTTTGATGAACAGTCCAGGGAGCACAGATCGAGCCTAAACGTAGCAACAACTTATTAACCTTCGAGAAAATCAATCTGACATGTCGGTGCAGACCAAGCGGCTAGATGGAGAAGCACCTTTATAATATGTTTTGTAATGTAAGTATATAACATTGCAGAGAAAAATTTAGGATCTGTGTACTTATCAATTACAAAAATTAACATTCTAACGTTAATGTTTCCGGCCGGGAATCGAACCCGGGACGCACTCGACGGGCAGGATCACTATCAACTGGGCTTTGGGGTTGTCAACACACCAACACGCTCCCTGCTTTAGGCTAGTGTTGCTAGTGGCATAGCACCACAAAGACAACATTAACCTGTGCCGGACAACAAACAAATCTCAGAATTGACTCTATTTACTAAACAACAATATTAAATGGACTATACTCAGTATCTGAAGTAATGGTTCAATGCTGCTTACTCTCCAAGGGAGTTCAGAGTTTATAAACATTTTCATAAAGAAACTTTGTAAAATAAATAAAACAAAGTAAGTGCTGTTGGTTCACTGTTTCAATTTCCAAGTGTAGTAATTTGATAGAGAATTTGTCACAATATTCGGACAAATACCTGGCTTAATAACATATGATAGAGAGAATTATTTTCTGATATGTATTAGTTGTTAATAAAGTTATCTTTGCTTTTCCATTTTGTATTATTTACCATCTCTATAGTTAACTGTCCTTTATGATATTTTGGAATGTGACAACCCTGACGAAATGACCAAGGTCTAGATTAGGGATGTCATGGATATGAAATTTCGAATGTGGATACAGATATATGATAAATTTTTTACCAGTTTCGGTTACAGATATGAAATTATTTCGGATTATCCCATTGATTTGGATAATTTCGGTTATAGATATTAGATGATTTACGACTTGGAGATATAATATATAGTATTAAGGTTTGGCTTACTTTTTAGGTAATATGTGGTATTATAATCACGGACAAAAAGAAAACAATAGCCTTAAAAATTGAATAATAAAAATTGTCTAAAGATGAAAGCGTGGCGGCTAGTGTACCGGCTCAGCCAGCGCAAACCTTACATAACGTGTTATGATATTCATCCTTCCTTCTATCCTTTCATCTATGATCTATCCAAAACATTTTCATCGGGTTTCAGGTGTGGTTACGGAGGTCCATAACATACCTGGTCTATATGTTGACAGGTATTCTTTCAACATCAGACATCATGAACCACCATAGTTTCTTAACCTAGGTTGTAAGTGTATTCATCTTTTTGATTCAAAAATATTAATGCTATAATTTATACCTCTTTCTTAATCCTCTTTAAAACATTTTTATTTATATTTTTCTTGACTCCACAATTTAAATTCTTCTTTGGTGCAAATTTGGTTTCTTCAGCATCTACATTAATGTTGACATCTGAGCTATGTGAAATACAATTTTGGGAATCCCCATTTTCCATATGGTAATCTATATTATTTTCCTGTTCATCCTTTATTCTATGTTCAATTTTTGTGACATTATTACTAATTTTGAGCAGATCAAATTCATAATTAAATTTGTAGTCAAACTCATATTTATGTATCACCGAAAGACTGCCTAGATACTTGGGCTGAAAAAGTGGAAATCTATATATATTTGATTTTTATAACACTCAGCTTTCATATATCTGTTGAAAGATATTAGATAGAACAAAATATAGAGGAGGCATCAGGTGAAATCAGAGCTAATCATTTATTTTAATTTACACTGTTTATTGCAATATCCTCAAAGTAAATAGGGTATAATGAGTAGACTCAATGCTTCGTGGCACTAACCGCCTATCAACCCTTGTGTTGGTAAGATTGAGCAGTAGATGTTAAAATAATGTTTAAGATATACCAAGTTTATATAGCTGGATTGATAACTTTGTTATAAAATAATCACACTAACACTAGCATTATTCCTGCAGATGGTATTTATATTCTATTATCTTCCATTATGTTTCCAAAACTGTGTAATGCCTCATAAGGTAATTTGGAATTTTTTTGATATTAGGTACTATAAACAATAATTAGTGATTTTAATTTTGGAATCTGATGCCATCATTTCGTTGATAGAACAAAGCAGTGACTACAGATAGAAAATATATTTAATTACCACAAAATCATTTATATACTTTCATTACGAAAATTACCTCCGAATTATGATATAAAACGTTCTGAGCTTCTATAACTTGATTTTTAAATTTTTGCATCTTAATTATTATTCTTTGGCACTCCCAACATATCCCCCCAATTAAATTAACAACCTGAAAATTAAAATACTGTTTAAGTTCCACATCAAACCCAAAATAATTCCAAAAAAATTTTAATAAACCAAATTATAACCTGTAAAAATTGTAATTCCTTTAAAATGGGTTGTAGTTTACACAAAGGGTACAATTTGCGATTGTCGCTTAAGCACGCTTGACATATATCAGTACCCCAAGAATTCATGTTATAATTTAATATTTACTTAATGATAAACCGTACGTTATTCTGTGATATTTTTCGTACTTTTTATTTATTTACATTTCTGACGTATGTCATTTTGTCACCTATAAAACTGTCAGTCAACGAATAAACACAGAAAATATGCAAAAGATTCAATACCTCTGTCATACCTGCCTTAACATCATTTTAATCTGTGGTTATACCTGTCCATCGGCAATTTAAGGATATTACTTATTTTTTTGATCTTAGAATTCAAAGATTAAGGAAAACAAAAACGAAAATCCTATTGACAACTCAAATCCTATTAATGAAAATAATATTGAAATCCTATGAGTACTACAAACTAATTGGATAAATATATTGCTGTAAAATGGTTACGGTTTAGTTTAAAACTTACATACTCTGGCTGTATACATAAATTCCTTAAATTCTTCCTGTGAATATCATCGAAAACAACTAATGTCAACGAATCGCAAATGGAGAAAATCTGTAGCTGTTGTTTGTCATATGATTTTTAAATATTTATTTTATTCAGAAAAGCAAGATGTACGGTGTTAAACAATTACAGTTCGATTCTACGTACCCCGATCCAGCTTGTGACGCATGTAATAACAAGCACTTAAGCTTGTTTTCCCTAGGAGAATACTGTAAAGTATACGACAACAAAACTTGCTGTTTTAGCGATTTGGTATACATTTTTTCTTCAGATTATTCTTTTAACGTCAATAAATATAATTTTCATTAATTTGTCAGCATATTTTATTTTATTGACTAAATTTCTGCAACTTGTCAGTATATTTTAATTTATAGACTAAATTTTCAAATTTTTTAGGCAAAGGACCAAATACACTTGTGTAAAGAATGTGTTTTTGCATTGAGAAAAACCAAGGTGTTTCAAACTAGATGTTTTAATGCTCAAAAGATCATGCAGTCATATTTTAATCTCGTAAGTTTTATGATTTTTATCATTATGCGACACCAGTTACAAAGTCGGCAATCAGGGAGCATGGAGGATTGATTTTAAATTTACTTTTAAACGTCATGCTGTAGATAACACGGGCCTCAAGATCTGAAGTGGTCACTTGACTCCAGTTCCACTAACTGGAGTCAAAAGACAGTAAAACAACCCTAATAAAATGTCCCATATCATAAACAAAGGAATTGTTCAATCAAAAAAGATGATTCTAGTAGCATAGTAGTATAAAATACCAGATTTGGAACAATGATAACCACCAAACACATGGGCACCCATGTACTAAGATTCCTTGTATTCTGTGCGACATGGGTATACAAACAAATAACAAACATCTATGATTTGTGAACAAACAAATATCTGTGACTTAAATCCTGACCTGGAATCTAATCCAGGTGCCCTATTTAGCAGACACTGACAAACTCATTTAATCTATTATTAACTTTAATATATGTTCATACCTATTTTTAATTAACAACTATATAGTATAATTTATTTGATATAACAGAATTTTGTTAATTGGTTTTTATCACCTCCTTTAGATGTATCCACAGTATGAGCATGTTCAGCATCAGCATCATAGCCAGCAACAGACCTCGAATCAACCATCAGAGGACACCACACGCCGTGATGGTGCACCGAACACATTAGACTCGAATACAACTGTGACTCTCGTGTGTGGATGTGTGCGGCGTCCCTGAATGTGTGAGTTTTTGTTTAATTACACCTATGCACTCATTTACTACAACCCTTATTATCTTACTGCTGAGCTCGGGTCCACACTCCTTTGGTTAATGCCATACTGAGAGCAGATTCCCAGAGTTCAAACGACCTTGAGAACACTATGCAGGTTTCCTCGATTTTCATCACTAAAGCAAAATTCAATTAATTTGTAATATACACATATTTTGAACAATTAGAGGTGTGTGCAGAATTCCAAGTCGAGTCTCTCAAGTGGAAGTCCATGTTCAGACCACTACGCAATAACTGATTACACCTTTTTAATTAAAATTATTATTATGTAGCCACATTATTTTTCTTGCCAAAGCCATGCATTGTTTTGTTTACTATCATATTTTGTTATAATATTGACGTATTTGGCGTTTCTACAACGCATCATTGTTTTATTTTGATCGTGCGAGCATTAACTTGGCCGAGACAGTAAATATTAACCCGCGACACAGACGTCAGTTAATCACGAGGAGGAGGGTGAGATCAATTGCTGGAGATAAAAGGAAACAGTAAAAGCGTAATTGCATTATGATATCGTCTGTTTGTAAAATAACGAATGGCAATGAACCGAGTCGCCCATATTGGGAATTATTTGCCGGTGTGAGGACACCATCCATAAGATACTAAACGCACTTACGCCGCCTTACATGTGTCCGAGGGTGCGAGGGTTGCAGGTTGTAGAGAATCAAGATTCTCAGTTTATTTTAAATACCTACACTAAGTACTTCATGTGTATTTGCTTACTACCCTCCTAAAATTTTTGCAACAAATTTCGCGGGATAAAATTATTCTACATTACGCCAAGCACAGTCGAGTACCTGCTGTACAAGTGTCGGTATTAACGCCACCGCAGCTACAGGTGTGCCGGTTTTTAAGCTTAGGTTAGGTTAATAACATAAAAACCTGTAGCTGCGGTGGCGTTTCGCGTTAGTACCCATGTATCTGTACGGTAGTTGAGTGTTTTACGTGCTTACTCCAAGTTTTGACCAGGGTTGTTATGGGGCTCCGTAACCGTAACCGAAACTATCGGATATCCGAAATAATTTCATATCCATAACCGTAACCGAAACCGGTAAAATATGATTCATATATCCGTATCCATATCCGGA
>DWPT01002314.1:0-16424 GCA_018251895.1 Agathymus mariae mariae | reverse complement strand
ACAGAATTACTCCGTAAATGCCAATGACGATTAAAACTTCTAATATTAAGAAGTCACAAAATAATTGTTGTTATAACTTACAATCTAAAAAAAAATAGTATATTAAAAACAATGGAATAATAGCATATGGGTATTGATGTATATTATTTCATTTCAGTGACTTGTCTTTTCTTGTCTAGATGCGTATTTACGCACCTTGTAAGCACTCTTTATTGGGTACACTAAAATTTAAAGTTCATTAGAATAATACATCACAGCTTTGTATTAATGTTATCTGTGTTGGGTGTCATATTTATAAATTAATACAAAAATTCCTAATATACATAGTAACAAAAGCAAGTTTATCATTTCAATGATATATTGAAAATATAACTCGCAATTAAATTAATGAAATTCAGCTTGAATTCAATTGAACGACATTGACATGCTTCATTCGTGTTTCGGTCGACGCGGTGGAGCCTGGAACTATAACGCATCGGTAATGCTTTTGTTGTTACTGATGTTCATGGATGACGGTGACCACTTACCACAAGGTGTTTCTTCCGCTCGTGTATCAAATATTTACAAGTTACTTTTGATTCCGTCATACAAATAGAAAACTATATTTAAACCTTGTCGTCATCATTACAACCTATATTTTTCATTTACTAGACTCCTCTGATCCACCTGACGGATTAACAAACTTCACACCCATGATTACAATATGAAGAATTCTTAAGTTTGCAGTTTATCTCACGACATGTTTCTATAAAAAATTCAATTATAATTAATTACAAACGTCGTCCTCATTATACTAAAACTCTAAACAAATGGAAATATGGACTTAACTAGAAAACAGAAAAAATACAAATTACCTTAAAAATACCAGCTATTCTGTATATTTTGGGCCGTATTGGGGCGGCCTAGAATACTCCCCCCAATTCCATGTTGGCAAAACAGAGGCGACAGAAGCCAGCCTGCTTGGTAGTAGGGCTTTGCGTAAAGATTATAGTATCATTATTATAATTAAGTCGTTAATATTATTATTAGTATTATTATCTTCATGTGAAGCCTGCCTGGCTAGCTACCACCCTCCTGCTTGAGTCAGCCTCCAAACGACTCGTCGTGTTCCGGCTGGGAGCTCGAGAGCCAGTACTTTTTAACATCATTATAACTAAACTATAATTATCTGTTACAAGAAAGTCGACAAGAGGCGACCTGTCTTAATGTTTTCAGTTTAACATTATGTCTGAATTGCCCCATAACTGGTTCGTTCCAATGGTCTGCAATCAGCGCCACCTGATAGTAAATTGTTACCGTAGCCTGTGAGCATGGCCAACTATACGATTATCAATTACGGGTCTCCAGAAAAGAATGAAACTGTGGAGGTTTACGAGAAGGCCTTTTTCTAAGCAGTTAGATCAAACTATACCACAGTCCATAAGTACCATCCAGATTAAACTAATTAAAGCTGGTCATATCCATATTGGACCGTAGGGATCAATACTAAAAGAACTGTACGACACACGTTTATGACATGTAATTTTTTTCTGCCCTCGTTTAATTCCAATTTGTATCCACAGCCGCTGGTCCAAAGCATGGCGCGCGCAGCAGCCGCCGCTACATCTTCGCCGCACACGCCCCCGCACCCCGTGCATACCCCACATACACCCCACACGCCGCACACGCCAAGCTATACCGAAAAGCTGGAGGAAGCGCTCCTCAACCATCCGCCGCCCATCATGCGCCGCATCCCGCTCCCTCCACGCCGCGTCAGCCGCTCCGCCGACAATTCCCCCGACGTGATCAAGCGCGCGCGCCACGATAATAACAACGACCAACCCCAGATACATGACTTCTCCACCAAGAACCACTCTATCACCAACAACCGCTCCCACACCGATCAGGGCAACGGGAACGGGATCTGCAATAGCAGCTCGTCGCCCTCTCCCCGACTCATAGACGAAGTCAAGAACGAGCCCCTGGATATGATCTGCCCCTCTAACCCGGACATCGACAGAAGCACTGACGACACTCCGCCGCATGCACATCACAGACCACTAGTAAGTTGCTAAATTATCTATTGCACAGTCTTAAGTGCCCCTACAAATTCCACGATTTTTGACGATCGCTAGTGTCGTTTGTTGTGCTAGCTTCGTTACGTCTGTAAATAAACCTTTATTCAACAATAATCTTTAATAATCGGTGAATATGAAGGTTTAAATAGACTGATTTGTAGGCCCTGCGTGACTTTATAATTACATTAAACATACATAGTTATTTTTCTATGGAAAAAAATCATTTAAGTTGTCGGTAGACTAAAAACTTAAATCGACCGTCTGACGCTTAATTAGACGCTGACGGTTATATTTAATGAAATTTTGTGACGATCGTCAAATATCGATTTGTCCAACTGTAAGTATACATGCGCTGGCCAAGGACTTGTGTCAAAATAAATCAACCAAGTTAAACAGCGTCAAATAGAGATACCACCAATGACAAAAACAGTAAAGAGTGCTTCCGTGTTTTGGAAAACAATAACCAGATAATTTAAGTTCTTACCTTCGTTAAGCCTTAACGGAAGATCTCAAGCAGGCTTTCTGACAGTTAAGTTACTCCCTTACTCTTTGCACAATCCACACTGTGCAATATGTGTAGTATGCTACCATCATTCTCGCAAGCCATTTAGATAATTATAAATGTTTATTGCAGTTTGCTAAACTAATTTTTTTTTTATATCATATGTCACAGAAATACAACTTTACTTAATTCAGTTTTAGTTCTCTGAAGTTTGTCGGGAGGCATCTTGGTACAAATCCATCTACCGCGGGCTTGAAAACTTAATTCCAATGGATAACAATGGAGCAAACTCTACTGGCTCTTAATAATATAACATTTTCAACAACTAGACTAAAACACGTTGAATTTTACTGTGATGTATTACTCGAAATCATAAATTTAAGAAGGCAAAAGGAAATAATTTATTGTCTACTGTTTATATACATGCTAATAATGTTAATGTCTTGTAACAGTCTTGTTTATGCCGATAAACAGAAGGGCTATTCGATGGTAAATGGTCAATGCCACCCGCATCGCCACAAGAAAATTTTACGATTTCTAGTTTTAATTAAATTAGACCCTTTTTGTACCGTCGCTTGTTATCATGACCTGGTTGGATGAATCTAAGCCGTTCAAATTGATGTGATTGACAGTGTGACACGTGAAACAATTTAATAACACACAGTGTATCACTGTGGCATTGAGATTTATGCAGTATTAGACTCCGTCTACCGTTGTAGAATTCGTACCCGGAATTGTGCGCGTCCAATGTCGCACTACTTGGGTACAATTGTTATGTGTCAAGTTCATATTACTACTATCGATGTCATGTGCTATTTCAGGGCGTCCAATATTTAATGGCAGACGATGCCAAGATTCAAATTAGGTAACTGGAGGATACATATAGCATCTGGTTAAATACCTCATACATAGGTAGTTTTGCCGTGTATTTTGGATATTATGCTGAAAATTCTTCGTTTAAGCGCACTAGTTCATTCTCCGGCGGTCGCCGAAAGCGAGTAAATTGCTTAATTTAGTAATACAGTGTATTTATGTAATAATTATGTTTGGAAGAAACAAACACACAAATTGAACCGTTAAACGCGTATTTAAACTAAATTCGTCTTGAAATAAAAAAAAGTAATGCTCAATTACACAATTTGCTTAGCAAAAGCGCTAAAGATACAAATCTCGCAATATATTTAATTGGTTTTCGTGTCCAATGAAACCTCGGTAACCGTCCTTATCAAAACATTCTTATAAAAATAGAAATCTCATTATTACAAAGTTAGATTGGAATACTAACTTCCATAGTTGACAGGAGCGAGTTTGTTTTTAATTCATTTATCACGATCAGAGATGAGTCCCTCTTATTTACAGCAAACTTTCCAAACTTTGCCTATCTTTCGTTCTCATGCTTCTTTTATCAATAATTTTCAGAAGCTGCATAGTTACTGTCCAAATACTACGTGACATTCGGAGATTGGTTTTTGATAAACAAAATCAAAAATCGATTTTAATCCACTTGTAGATACATATCGACAGTGCTTTCGGTTCATGTACATGTTCATGAATCATTTAATTACTCGACAGTAAACATATCGTAAAATTTCATCTGTTAGAGTAATTAAATGTTATTTAAAACTAGTAGAACATCATTAAACCAATCCGACAATGAAACCGAGTCGTGTGCCTCAGGGAGGTGGGCCTCCGTCTCGCGGCAGCTCCGCTGAAGCAGACGATCGCACGCCGCCGCCGCAACTACCGCCTTCGCCGTTCATTCCACCTGACGCCAAGCTCTTCGGGCCCTCGAATACCACCCATCATTACAACTTCAGCATGGCAGCTCTCGCGGCGGATCCCAATACTTTGGCCGGTAACTATTATATTGCGTGTTTTTTGTTTTCGGTTTTATTTAAAATGAAGCTTTGCGATATCGTTACAAAAGTATGCCAGTATTTTTTTAAATCTACTCGATTGAGGTATCCATATCTACACGTAGTATATTAAACATGAATATCGAATCCCAACAAAAGAGGATATTTTATAACAGAATATATGTCGTTACGTTTGAAGCATTAAAACAATAGTAAATTAAAATATTTAACAATTCCGCTGTTGGTGCACGAATGCATAAGAGCCATTGTGCTGTTTCCAGGTCTGCCCAGCCCACTGGCACCCGACGGCATGGCGAGCACCTCTCAAGGTCAGTTTCAGCTTGTGTAGCAACAAGTTTATTTTATGCATTTACCTACATATATTGAAACAAACGATAATTTAATGCACTGTCTGTCGTATGCCACCATCACCGCTTCCTCTCTGCTCTGTCATTATTAGGTTTATATATCATTATTAGGTTTTATATTTTTACAAAATGTATGAGGCAATTATCACGTGACATAATATTATATAATATATGTATTCTAATATTATATCTCCTCCTAACCTATGTATGTGTCTTCATTTTGTGCTCTGTGTTCTGTATTAAATATTATATGTTAGCTTTTTGTGTTCTGGTTCGATGGACTCGCATAGGTACAATCTGTTTTCATTGTTCAGACACTAGACTGTTCTGTCAAATGAGATTATGATTAATCATTGAACCAAAACGCAACGTGGCGTGCATGTTTAATGTATTGTTACTATAGTTCAATGTATTCTATACAACGACAATATTGCAATACGCTAGCTTGTTTCTAGATGTGCCTTCAATACGCTAGGAAAATCCCTCGTCCCGCGTCTCCTACTTTAGTTTTATTTTAATATCTTCGCAATTTTATTTCCTTTTTTATTTTGATTCCCTTTACTTTAATTTAATTTACTTCAAATCATACAACAAAAACCCATTATCATGTTTACATACATTACGCAATTGGCTGTAAAACAAAACAAGAAAAATTGTCAATATTGAAAACCCGAATAAAAAAATATTTTTCCGTGAAAAGATGTTAGAATTCCAATCCGGGCGTTATTTACTTTTGTCGAAACGTCGGATCTCATGAATCATTAATGTTTCTTAAAACAGTATCGCATTACCCTTAATCATTGTCTTGAGAAATAAGGCTGGGACGCGCACGAACGGACAATGGAATTTTAGTGACGGTTACGTGGCGTCAGTTTATTTAAAAAAGAGCGATTTCATTGAAGAATACTAACACTTTTGTTCGAGATATTTGAGAACGCACCCGTCGTACGCTCGTGATTGTTATGAAATCGCCGGTACTCATCACCTCATCGCTGAGCTTACTAAGCCGTAGGTCGCTAGGAGACAATAAAATCAGCATTACTAATACCGCTTATATCCGGCGCGTCGGATGGCTATCATCAAACAGTACAGGGGGGTGGCGGTGCTTGAAGCGGGATACAGAGAGGCTACGATAGTGAGTGCATTAAAAGCGCGTTCGGAAGCTTCTAAGGGGCTAACTGCTTGTGTTGTGACCAGGTGGCGCCCGCACCCCCCAGGAAGATTACCGATGCGAGCCCTGTAACAAGAGCCTGTCGTCCCTGACCCGGCTCAAACGGCATATCCAAAACGTTCACATGCGGCCCTCGAGGGAGCCAGTCTGTAACATTTGCCGACGGGTGTACTCCAGCCTCAATAGCCTCAGAAACCACAAGTCGATCTACCACCGCAAGCAGCAACCGCCCTCTGCCGGCCAGGGCCCTTTCTACCCCGTCAATTGACGCCGGAACCGTTCGCCATACACGTTGCCATTCGAAGAATCAAAGCTGCCATCCTAACCACCTAAAACGCCATAGTCTTGCCCGTAGACATTCGTTAAGTTTAAAGATTGTAACGCGATATGTTCCTAACATTTGTAAATAGCATAGTTTTACGTGTACTTGCATGCGCTCGCCAGTCTTATACTATGTATGTATGACGTATCGTTACTAAAATGTACGCTTGGTAAGCGTGGGCCGTGGCTGGGCGCCCGGGCTATCCGGCCCCGCGCGGTGACGGCGCTAGCTTACACAATCTCGCCTCTGGAACCAATTGGAACATGTATGATCGGTACACGCATAACCACCAACGTTCGTTTTAAAAGCGCATTAGTCAAATTATTTTTCAAATTGAATCACGTTAAATTGCCTCTACAACCCAGGTTCAAAATTGCCACCCGAATTTTTTGCGGCACTGAATTGTGCCAATTGGTTCCTTCGAAATGGGACCTGTTGGATGCGAGCGGTCGCTGTGGTGTTGGTGTGCCCTGCGTTGGTTAGGGGCGTCTCCGTTGACTAATGCGCTAATGTTGGTTGTTATGTGTGGCGCAGTGGGCCCCCTGGGGGCGGGTCACCGCTGCGAGGTGTGCGGCAAGTTGCTGTCGACGCGGCTCACGCTCAAGCGGCACACGGAGCAGCAGCATCTGCAACCGCTGCACTCGGCGCGCTGCAGCCTCTGCCACAAGGTGTTCCGCACGCTCAACTCGCTCAACAACCATAAGAGCATCTACCACCGACGCCAGCGCGGTCTGCCACAACAGACGCAGCCGCAGAACCTCACCACCGGCCCCGACAAGCTTGCCGTTGCACCACCTCACCACAACATCGACTTCTACAAGTTCAAAGATCAGTTCAACGTCTAGACTATGCTTGTCTCACCTTCCGTTCTGTCGTATAGTAGATGGTTTATTTTCATCTCCCTTCCGGGACGTCATATAGTTATTTTGTGAACTTTATTTACATAATTCCTTTGACAGATTTTATCTTAACTTTAAACTTGTAAGGCGTATGTTCGTGTGAGTCTAGCACGAGGACATGACATTCCAAATGGAGTAGGAGGGAGACGATGTCCTGTCCTGCCACCGATGCGTCCGTGAGTGCAATACTGCGGTAAATGACGATTCCTGAATTTTTACACTATGTTAAATGTGTGACAATAAGGCGAAGAGAAATTAATATTTTGAGAAAAGAGAAAAATCTTGGTGCTGTAAATTTATATATTAGGCTTAAATTTATAAAGAAAGGAACGGTGTTCGTTGTAAGTAACAAAAGAGGCATATTGTTTTCAATGTTGTGTTCATTTTCGGCGTTTTGCAATTTTATTTATTCTGTATTTTTACCTTCATGATCTCACACTTAGATATTTATACGAGATTACTAAAAATCTATTTAAAAATAAATAAAATTTATATGATATATAATTGGCTAATGAGGCTTTTCAAATTTATTATTTGATTTAGATGTTTTGTTCATTCACTGAAAGACTGAAACGTTCAGATGTAACATAGCACCGACAGATCAGAAACTAATTTCAATTACAATGATATTCTACCACCCGCAGACGCACGTCACCACAGGATACCAGGAAAGCAGCCACAGACAACAGTTCAATTTAAACCACAACAGGTTATGATCATCACAATCCATAATCATACTACAATTCAATAATACCAACACCTACCACTCTACATATTACTCTTGCTTGTTAGTCGACTTTAACCGTATCTAGTCGACGTTTCGTTTCGTTTTATTTCATATTTTTAGGTTTTTCATTTCCGTTGTTATGACAGGTTACTTCAAAGTTTGTTAGTGAATCGCAAGGTGCCATTTTAAACAAATCGATATGGCTATTTTATTATATTTTAGTTTAAACAGATTTTTAGTTACTATCAAACTTAAGTTTTATCACTGTCTTGTGTTCGTTTCTTTTTTTTTTATTTTTATTATTATCATTATTAATATATTTTTTCGAATTTTCTGTGCATTCAGCACGGTGTTTTTTTATATTTAACAGACTTCGTTATTTTGTTAATTTACATTCTGTACATTGAATTACAATTTTGTTGCCGTTTTTTTTTACTAAACTGTAATTACACAACCCATTATTAATATTAATAATAAAATACATAATAGATAATGTACTATTAAATCTTAATAATTCTCAGTGTTAAATGTTCCTAAATTTGAACAGTGAATTTTTTAATCGCAACTATTTCAAACGCAACTTTTTGCTTGCCATACGTAGTCGTAACAATGTTATATATTATTTTCATGTAGGCAGATATCGGTAATATTTTACGCGTAGTCTAGATTCAGCATTTCCTCTCCATCCCTCGTTTGCTTTACAATAATATTCTCGATGTAATAAACATAAAATTGTGTATTCATGTAAAACGGTTCATCGTTTACGTATATATGACAAATAGTCGTCGTAGTGTAGATGTCTAACAGTACAGTAATTATAAATAATTTTACTCCGTGTGTCTCTGAATCTAGACTTTCCGGGTTCGTTTACTGCATCTTTAATCTATGACAATTCTAGTTCAATGATACATCACTATTTTCCGCGACGAGTGTCGCCATATAATATTGTTATATTACTTTGCTATAGATGTAAGAAATTCTTATTAAGTGTAAATGTAAACACATAATTTATTGTAACGATATACACACTAAGTAATTATTAGTGCCTGCTTTACATAATTGTTTTTAATCGGGAAAAGACATATTTTGCGTAACTTCTAAAATATTAGGAGTAGTGTTCGGAACACTTACTACCTATTACTTACTCGTACCTAGAAGGTATCAATACTTAAAATAACAAGTATGAGAGGCTTCCTAAAGTAACGTTAGAGCGACTCGTTATAAGATTGTGTTGTTATTACTAGATGCATAACGCTTAGCCATATTACTATTTGTTTAGTTATAGTAAGCTTTATTACGATAATTTGGAACTAATTGGAAGACTAGTGATTTGGTGCTAAATTGGATCGTTCGTTAGAAAGTAAAAAATGTTTAGGATTTGAAAATGGAATCAAAATTTTGAAACATTTCGCAACATTCCGAGTGAGAGGGAAAAAATGTTAAGTTTTTATTTGCAACAAATTGCAAAATTTTGAACGTAAAACGTAGGATTGTTGTTTTTGTGTAGTAATTTAGTAATAGTTTAATTGTTAATTTGGGTTTGGGAATTAAGTTAGTTGACTATTTAGATTTAAGACTTATCTGAATCGACAGCAGTAATAGTGTCTACATGTTTACTTTGCTATTACAGGGATGTGCTGCTGAGAGTCGATCGTAGTTCTAGAGAAAGATCTTGTAAATTTAATTTAAAAACAATTGTTACTGGTTGGAAAACTTTTGCCAAAATCTAATAAGCGCTATAGACTGATTAGACTAAGTACACGTTTCAATTGTACACTATTAGGCGTATTTTCTAGATTAAAATTGTACAATAATTTACTAAATTATTAATAATTTTATACAAAAATTGACAAGTCGAAAGCGTGAGCCGTTTCGGTATTTAAAAAATTATGTTGTGTGATTCGAGGATCTTTATTTTGGAAAGTTTTGTAGTGAATAAGTTTGGGGATCTCAATGGATCTGTGAGGTGTGTGGACTGGAGGGCGAACTACAACGTGTTCTAAGGAGCAGAACACATCCCTGTCGAACTACATTAGTTAGGACCTTAGCGAGTGTAAGACTGTTTCTGTGACCTGTTTAAGTTTTTATCCTTCTAACGTGTTGAGGCGTCGCGGGGCGGTGCGGTCGTCTCGACGCCGCTTTATTTGATGTGTTCTTATACTTCTTGTTGGCATTTTTACTTATTTTATAAGGAATCTAAATTAATTTATTGGTTGTTGTATTGAAATTTTATTTTTTTTTTCTTTTTAAATTATTATTCTATCCTTGAATCTAGATATTTTTGTTAACGATTGGCACTAGTGTAATGCAGTCCATTGAGCATTTAAAATGTATCAAAAGTATGCCAAGAATGTTATTTTCATGGTTTTGTCTTCCATTAAATGAAAATATTGTTATTAGTGAGATATTATTTACAGGATTGGCTAATAAATACTTCATTTGTACCACAGATTAGGCCGTAGGTCGTCAATGGACTGCACGTGGACATACCGTAGATACAAACATAATGCGCATCACATGTAATATGTATAAATAGTTCTTTTTCTTCCTTACTTTAAAGTTAGAGAAATTTGACGTAAACTACTCATAAAGTGTAATTGTAATCGTTAAACTGAACTTCATAAATCCTAATATTGATGATAATGGCGTTTTTAATAAAAACAAATGTACAAAAATGATTAGTTTTATTCATTGCTCCCGACGTGCCGTCCTAAGCTTGTAGCGTGATGCATGTTCCGTACACGCTTGTCACGTTGTGTTCCAGCCTGCATCCGACCCGCCATCGCCAGTGCATGCCCCTCTAACACCTCATCGGCCACCGTAGCTTAGCCATCATTTATATTTATTTTCTTTAATTTAACTATTTATTTTTATGAATATTTTTCGATCACTTTTTTTTTCATTCCTTTATCAAGTTATCATTTGAAAGAGACGTAAGTCTGTGTTCTTTGCAACTTAGAAAGTTATCAGCTAGGTCTTCGTACTGTTCGGTCACCGCGTACGGGGACCACCCCCACATTTGTTTTGTTTTCGATTTGTTTGCAGGTAAAAAGTTATTCTCCTGCACGCTATGCTCGAAAGTGTTGTGCTCAAAGGCCTCGCTGAAACGGCATATCGCCGACAAGCACGCCGAGAGGCAGGAGGAGTACCGATGCACGATTTGCGAGCGGGTGTACTGCTCGCGAAACTCCCTGATGACACATATATACACCTACCACAAGTCGAGGACAGGGGAGACGGACCCAATCCGGTTTTTTTAGTGACTACTCGGGCGGAGTTGGCGCGGCGCGCGGCAGGACTCGAGCAAAGAGAACCGCCTGGCCGACGTGTGCTCGGCAGCCGCTCGTAACATCGCTCATAAAGGTTAGCAGCTGTTTATAGATAAGTAGGAGTAGGGCACACGCTGACGTCTCACGACGTCCCGCGACAAACAGATAGGAACTTGAGGGTCCCCTTTTAGTTACGTTTCTCTTTTATTGTTTTCATTATGTTTTTCTAAATTTTAGTTTAACTTATAATTTTGATTTTCTCTTTAAACCCCGAGCCGAAGGCCTCCTCCCGTCGGGTTTCGCAGTTTTGACGTTGTTGTGTTGCTTGGAGCATGCTTCTATCATTTTGTTATCACGTGTTCTGTGTCATTGTGGTTGAAAAAATTTCCTAAGATTTTGAATATATGACAACTCGTGATTACTGTGTAGTTAGTCAATGTGTACAGTGCATATTATTAGTATTATACCTACCTAATATTATTAACCTCATACATTGTACGTATTATAAAAGGCTAATACCCGTAACCTGCGAGGATCGCATTAAACCTTTCCAATTCGCTTAGTGTCTCGAATGCCGGCCGCTAACTCCCCGCGAGCCAGCAGGGCTAGCAATATATGTGATCTATTATGTTGCAGCCGTACCGCCTCTCCGTATGCCCCCGCCCACCGCCGGCGGAATCAACGAGCCGCAGGAGTGTCCCTACTGCCGCAGGACATTCTCTTGTTACTATTCCTTGAAACGACACTTCCAAGACAAGCACGAGCAGTCGGACACGCTGTACGTGTGCGAGTTCTGCCACCGGAGGTACCGAACCAAGAACTCGCTGACCACGCACAAGAGTCTGCAGCACCGCGGCTCCAGTGGGATGCTGAAACGGCTGCTCAAGACGTCAGCGCTACACAGCGCGCTCGCGCCCTCCCCGCACCACCTGTTCGACCTGGGTGCCGGCGACCACGGCCCGCAGCTGCCGCCCGGCCTCCAATGACCGCAGACCATGGCTTAAATATGGTAACGCGCCCCGTTACGAGTACGACGCCTCACCCCGCTGCGCGCCGTACTCGAAACGGGGCCAACGGACTCGGACGCGATAGGAATAGCTCATGTGCAATAACGGACGATGCCGCATATTGGTAAATTGTGTATTATAATGGTAGAAAATATTGACGTTAGTATTTAAAATTACGTGAACAGTATTGTCGCACGCGACTTAGAAGTCGGTTAGTGTACGCTTCGACGATCGGACGCCGCCTGGAGACCGCGCTGGTTCCTGAGCGGCCGCGCGAGGTTCAACCAGTGTTCAAATTGACAATGTAATTCAAAGCAATACTATTCATATTTCTAGTACTGCCAAATTATGCCAACTGTAGAGAAATACATTTTTTAAAATCACTTTTGCGATAAATGTCTAGTGTCAAATTAGATTCGATAACTGTACAAAATTGAACGTACAAATTTTAACAGTAAAATAAAAGATTGAAGAAAATATTTTTTAAAGAAACTTTTTTCGGGTCGCCAAATCTAAATTTTTAAAGATACAGATTATTTAGGGATTAATTACGAAAAATTAGATTTAAAAATTAATAAAAAAATGTTGATGTTGAGTAAAAAAAATAAAGACTTCTTAGAATCTGATTTTGAAAGTACAAAACATAACGTCTAATCGAAGAATAAGGTGTATTTATTCTATGTGCGTTTTGGCTTCAATAATAATAAAATAATTATTATGATCAATGTATAAATAGCCGTGCCTTCGTTCGTCTTCATGCCATTACTTGGGTTGGTTAAAGAGAATTTCCGAACTGAGAGGAGCGAGGAGATTTGAGAGAAGCAAAAGAAGTAGAAGTGGTGTAAGTGGGAGCGGTCAACGCACACACAGCAGACGTGTGCGCCCCGCATACAGGGCTAGCGAGGGCGAGGGGCGCAGCGTCGGCGACAGGGCGACCGCGAGCTATGGTCTTCGAAAAGCAATCTGTATGACGATTGTATACGTGTACATGATTTCAAATCATGAATCGTTTCTTCTGTATAAAACTACGTAGCTATTAGGTCATTAATATTATTATATTTAATCTGTATCCATTTTGGGATTTCTCTCTATGAGTGTATAGTGGTTCTTATTTAAATGTCGACCAACGTAGCGGACGTCTCGTTAATGAAATTTATTAGATTATTATTATTATTATTATATTATTCTCAAAATTAAAAGTCTTAAAAACGACCATGAGATGGCTGCAGATTGTAAAAATATTTTATTTACTTATAGGAAATTACTTGGGTACCGCATTTGGCTGAACGATTCGAGAGATACATATCTATTCAGGGTGTACAATGAAAATCATTCAAATATCATTAAATAATGGACAATTAAACAGTTAAGTGAAAACCCTACATATCACAGACAAAATATCTAAAGACAAGTATCAAAAAACCGTGATATTTCGCAAAACCAAAGAGAACAAAATGAATATAACGTTTTGTCTAGTTGCATTTATCCCACTAGAGTAAAAGAATTCTAAAACAAAACTGACCACGACATTAATCGTGCCATATCTGTAAAAGTAATCTATGATTTAAAAAAAAATGTTTTGGACTAACGTCATATCAATCACTACAAGTGAGCAGTTACGTCTTTAAGCTAGCAACACTCGAACGAAGCAACGCACTCGTACATCCACAACAATGCAATTTAGCCAACATTAGCTTTCTAGAACAATTAAGTTATTTTTTGCATTTATTTTTTCAATGATAAATAAGATTACACGGATTTAGAATATTGATATAAGTTTAAACGTATTACAGATTTCTTTTTCGGAAAGTTGCATATTCGTATTTGTGATAATGAGTTTTTAAAACGTTATTTGGTATAATTCCGAATATATTTTAAAGTAATTTTTTTTTATTCAGCTTAACTTAATTAGATGTTATTAGCCGGAAGGTAATAGGGCTTTGGGCTCGATTTATGACTTTGATTTTATGTGTAGATCGGTGTCGAGGTTCCCCCGGGTATTGAACTTGAATAACGCACGTACCTCCATTGTTCGTAATACCTCAGATCATTTATTTTTCTTATTTTATTTTTTATAACAACGTTGAACTTGGCTGTCTGTTTTGATTCCGATGGACTAATTATCATGGGTAATCATCGGTTCGGAAATCTTCATAGTATCATTTTAGGGAGCTTAGAAGAAAAAAGCAAGCGGGTAGTTTGAATTGTAAATATGTTATAAGTTAGTATCGTGGCATCATTCGGGAATAAAGCCTCGTGATATTATTAACTAAATAGTAAATAGATAAAATCATTAATGGAAAGGATTTTTATATATTCTACTAATGGATTTATTATTAGTGAAACTTAGACTTAGTCTTTCTGTATCGTTTTTTAGTGTTTGCGTTTATTGTTTTCGCTGTGCAATTATTTCGAGCTCGGCTTGTTGTTGACGCTTCGTTGTAAAGGTTCGGATTCATTTTCCCACCAATTTTGTTCGTTGTTTGGATTATTTCTAAATAGAAATTCTAAATTTGATCTCAAATAACAGCTGCGAATTACATCAATTCTCGGAGACAGCCGTTGGTGATTGTTATTAGGCATAGATTATTGTGTTAAGTTTGGATAAGTGTCGGCAAAAAGTTAAAGTGTTCTTGAACGTTCGGTCGCAGCGATAAAATAAAAAATAATAATAAACAAAAGTAAAATTAAAATTCCACTAGTGTCCCAAAAACTATGAAAGCTACGGCGAAACAATAAGTTTATTTTATATTTTGCAATGTATACCAAAATACTGCATTTTTAAATAGTAAGTTTTTAAGTGAGAAATCTTTTTTTATAAAATACAGCATCGACTGGAAGATTTACTGAGTTATATACCTTTCGCTTGTTTGCAAAATAATTTATTTTATGTTTCTAAAGAAATACTTACGTTTAAATAAACCGACTGTGTTACTAAGTAAGGTAATGCACAAAATAATCAACAACGGAATGCCTTCGTAACAGTACAACTATTACAATAGCCTACAGTAAGTAAATATTTATAAGATAATAACTTGAAATAACAATATGGGCTCATATTATATAAAAATTATTGTCATAAGTATTACAAAAAATAACCGCTATACTACATGGCTTTCCCTACACTAAGATCTACAGATAAAATAATAATATAATATTATTATAATTATTATTATGAGTACACATACATATACACTTTCCCATCAAATAAATAGTTGAAATATTTATTGTAGTAATTGTGACACCATATTGTTATTTTGTAGTTACCTATATTGTTTACCCGTTGCAAACTGATACTTATTATTTTTTTCACAAATCATATGAAAAAATAAACTGTCAATTACATTTTCATTAAATTCACTTTTGGGCATAAATAAATTACTTCATAAATATTCATAATAATTCGTAAAAATCGAAACAATATATTTTTCATAGGAAGATAAATATAAAACTGAAAAAATAGATTGTATAATATTTTGATATAGTATAAACTAGATCCAAATAAACCACATATGCGCGAAAATAACATTAAACATTAATCTACGGTCTACAGGTTCACAAAAAAATTCACAAATCAATCTTGCTTTTTTAATATAAGTATTACCTCCAATAATAATAAGTATTACCTCCATTAAATCGTTTAATTTTTAATATAAAATACGTAAATATAGGAAGTAGAACTCGTCCATACAGCCCTCGCTGAGAATTGGGATGAACGTTTTCGATAATAACATGTATACGTGGTAGGGTAAGTAGTAGCGGGCGGAATGTTCACCCTGCGGCATTCTCCGCGGGGGCAACTGGCGAGTCGCTTTACCCAGGACAAGTCAATATACGTGATCATTTATATTTATGAAATACAATTATTATAGGTATTGTCAGACTATAGTTATGCAGTTGTTACATAGTTCTTCCCATACACGCATTATGTTTGTTATCCATATCCATATTTAAAATGCAATAGTTTATCGTCGACGTTTTGGTTTTTGGCCGTTTTTTTGTAACGGGCAAAAATTAAAATTCAGACTACCTCAGTTCACAATAGTTAATTATATAAAATAATTTTAATTGCTCGGCCGGAGACGGGAAGCCATTTTTAAGAATAAATCGACTATATTTAGATATGCTGAAGATACTAATCACACCGACTTTAGTTTTGTTCGCTCTAATCCCGTTATTGATAAATAATCATATTTATCGGATAGAAATCGTTTGTTAAATGTATACATCATTTTACATATACATA
>DWPT01002313.1:0-16427 GCA_018251895.1 Agathymus mariae mariae | reverse complement strand
ACACACACACACACACACACACACACACACACACACACACACACACACACACACACACACACACACACACACACACAGTGTCTGTTAAAAAAGGAGTTGATATTAATTGGCCTATCAGGCGTTGTTTTGTATAGATCATGCAAACATCCTAATTTATTTAAACAGTATCAGTTTCAATTATCATCAATCAATAATAGCGTGACTTGGTTCGCAAATGTCAGGTTTTATTTATACTGTTCACTAGATAATAACATAAAGTATTTACGTATGTACATAGAATCTAATGCTAGTAAGTGATACATCTATACCCGACAATGTATAACATTCACTAATGCCACTCACGTTAGTTTTTAGGGGAAAAATTTAATGAAATAAATGTACCCATCGTAGCCTGTATTTTCTACGTAAAAAATTAAATATATACAAGCCTAACATGATACAATCGTGGACCATAAAATAAGTAAAATTTGGTTACATCTTCACATCGAATTCTAATGGTGAATCTTCTTATAGTGCTTAGAGGCTTAGAGTTCGTTTTTACAATGTTCCAAAACTGATACATGATATACCTATTGAAACTTTTAAGCGGCATTTTAAAGCACTGCGTGTAAGTAAAGGATATTGTTTTAGATGAATATATTAAGGACAATTACGCCTGCGAAATAATAATATTTTGTAACGGCGATGTTGTTTTAAAAGATATGCTGATTAGTTTCTTTCGTCGTTTTTCCCACACGGTACTGGAAGCAAAGTTGACGTGCACAAGTGTGTTTACAAAATACCTTATTTACTTATGACATGGGAGTCCTTAAGAGGAGTGTGAAGAGGCTATTATATCTTAATTTCATCACCAATTACCATCAGCTGGGATTGCATACAAGAGTTAACTTAGAAAGAACACTTAAATGATTTTGAAGTTGAATTTGATGTTTTTAACTACATTATTGAAACTCGTTACCGACAGATCAGAAATATGCTAAGAATTCATCCAAATGTTTTGTGTGTGTGTGTGTGTGTGGTTCTGAGTATTGCCGCGGTCGCTTTGTATATTCAGTTTGTAGGTGTATGTTTGGTATGGTAGTGGTAGCAATGTATCAATATCCGAACTCAGAATTAGCAGTTGACTTCCGGTATTACGTAGTTGTCGTTTTTAACTCCGACAACTGACCTACAGCACCAGTATTCCGCGAACAAACAACCCGCGTGTAGGTTAAACCAAAATAATTTCGGATGACGAAACCAAACGAGACTGGTGAGGAAATCAACATATCTAATTTACAGAAACAACTGCCTCTGATGATGCCCGTTGCAGGAAATGCAATAATCGGTGCGGGTACTTGTATATATTGCTTATGGAGTCATCAGTTTAATTGTATGAATAATGATGTTTGTATACTTAGATACCATTTTTTCGGAGCCAGTTTATGTAATGTAAAGTATGCGTAAATCAAATGAATGTGTACACGACAATAAGGTCAAGTTGTAAAGGAGCGTAAAATATTTGCTGGAATGCTTCACCTTATCCTATTTTCTACAGCATAAAAAAAATTTGAATTCAGTGTAACCGTATTGTTTAATTCGATAATTCAGAACATTTATGACAGTTATGAAAACATTGCAAAACTACATGGATTCATTTAAAACTAAGATGTATGTTTTGACTCTATACAAATAAAACTGCTGTTATATTTGCGAGCAGCACGCTGATGGTTTATTTGCGCTTAGTTTTATATTACAAAAATTCTGTTTAAAAATAAGTATCCGTGTATCATTTAGGTTGTCCGCGCCCCTTACCCCAGCAACTATGGTCTGGGCTACAGGTTGTGTGTCGGTAGGCGTAAATATTTTTCTAATCTTAACATGACATTCACAAGCCGGCCCTGTGGCAGCGTCTAAGCTGGGTACCGGGCCAGAGTGGTATGAATGGACGGCCCGCGAGTCGCCGCGCCGCAGCATCCGACCTGCAACGTTACATAACGTTTGGCACGCTTTCATCTCCGACAGCCGACGAGCGTAATTGCCTTATGCCGCGGTTGTGTTTTATTCACAATTCGCATTATTCCACCTTTCTCTTTCACTGGCTCGGCCGCTTACATCTCTTAAACAATTGTATACCTACTTCTGCTTGTATGTATTGATAATATTATTAATGAACGCTGTCATAGTTTAGCACTCTAGTGGTTTCAACGCCGGTTGCCCCCGCGGTAGGCACGAGTTCGAATCTTGTCGGTACCTCTTAATTATTCAATGTTGCTGCAATGACGAAAGTCATGAGGTAACCTGGATACTTGACAGTTCTCTATAATGACCTCACAGTTGCAGTAAGTTTCCTAATCTGGACTTGACCCTTGAACTACAGTCTTCGGAATGTAGGGAATTATGAAAGGATATCGGAGTGGGTCGAGATGATGAATATGTGATGTAAAAGTAATTTAACCCCAAAAGTGTGTAACTATTGTAAGTACGAGTAAATTAAGTAACGGAGCAATATTGTTGGATTTGAACATTTCGCGTAGCTTAAACTTAGCATAGAGGACATGTAAAACTGAGACGAGTATATCACGTGTCTATATGTAGCTTAGAGACTTTTCTTGTTGAAGTTACAATCTATCCACAATGTAGAAGCGTTAAGACAGGTGCTATAGTCTTTGTACGGTCCACAATTTAGGGAGACCACCAGTACACCGCATTGTATGATGAAGTGTGGTTGTTTAATTTTGTTAGTCAATAAAAAGGAGTTCAGGGCTAACGACGTTTACAAATGAGGCTTACAACCATCAGCTAACAAGACTAGCAAATAAGGTGGAAACAATCTAAAAAAGAACAGCATTTATTTTTAAAGGTAATTTAGAGAATTTCTTGGAGTTTGTTACCAATCAAAACACATACCTCCCTCGCATTAGGATCCATTGTATTGCGTGCGGCATAGATATACATAAATGAGACATCACAAGCAAGTTAGAACCGGGCAGAAACAACAAGAAGTCAATGTCAATACACAAATGTCTGCCGGCCGTCAGCCAGTTTCAACGCCAGTCGTGCTACACAGCCGTCTAGCCCGTTGGAATATGTTCCTGAATTTGAAAGTATTAAAAAAAAGTTGAAATCAACAATATTATGCGCACAGTAATCCCATTCATACCTATGCGGTATTCATGATAGGTCCATGTCGTGTGACCGAGCACGCAGAGATGGTTCTCGTAATTACTTAAATGGGTCTAACGAGTCTAATTTATTCATAGTTGTGTGACCCTGGGTTCTACTTGTCTGTTCAATATTGCGTCTTTATATTTAAGAATAACATCAATATCACGAAGAAACAAGGCCTGCGAGCAAACGTTTAGTTACCACATAAATGTCTTATGAGCGCATTCAATAATTGAGTAAAAAACTGTCAATTCCATAGAAATAACTACGCGGCCAAAATTGAGAAACTCCTGTTACTTTTCACATGAATTATGCGATTAATTAGTCATTACGTTATTGTAACATTTACTATTTTCAGACACATTTTGTTAAAATATGCGCCTGCAAGTTTACTGGTATTATTTTCGGTTTCACCTCGTATTGCGGCGAAGCTTGGGAGTCGTCCAAAATTCGTAACGGATATACCAAAGTTCAACTTATTCAACAAACTTATATTATACCTTTCGTGGCATCGATAACAAATGTATAGATGTAAATGTATCTATATTTGAACGCGAACGCATAGCTTCAATTTTTGTTAGTAGTAGTAACCTGAAGAAAATAATATCACACACGCACGCACAAGTTCACACACTCACCCCCGAACCATATTCGCTGTGTTGCAGATGGCATGGACATGCACAAATATGGCATCACAAACACCCGTGACCTGAGAACAAACATTGAATTAACTATATTAAGATTTATTGTAATATAAATTTAAACATAATTAGGTACACTAACTAATTGGGTATACCTGTAATATTAGTGTTAAGCCTAAGCTTATTTTATTATTATTTAAGCTTGCCATGTGTGAATGCATGAATGAATGAATTTGACCTATTTTAGTCACATAAATGCCTGGCTCCGCTGTGAGTCGAACCTGGGGTCCCACGCTTAGCATGCAGCGTCACTATCAACTGGGCTACGGGGTCTTCAGTACTGTCGGTGTAAAATTCACCTACCATGTCAACCGTTCCCTTGTTAAAGCAAAACATAAAATCAAAAAATAAAAAATAATGGCATTGAAAATTTATTGTGTTAGAAATGTGTCCGCAACCGAAAGACTGTAGAGAGAACTCAATTAGACTGAATGGGAATGAAATGTCTTATTTCCTAGTTAGTAGGAGACTATTGTTTGTAGATACTGAAGTGTAATGCATCATGTAATTATAGCAGGTTCTATAAACTAGACATTGTATATGGTATTATGATGACCACATTGATAAATGTCAAATGCACGGAGTGACATATGTCATCGAATTGTCACTGATTTCATTCATTTGGTATATCGCGTGGGTCTTATACTTTCTTCCACCAGGTAGGGTTTATGGCTACTCGAGAAGTTCCATGCAATTGAGCATCATTTCAGCAGAGTTATCAAAATCGGAATCATATTGAAATAAAATAAATTAGCAGGTCAGCAGTAGAGATCTGCACGCCCTCTCGACTGATCTACTTTTCGTTACAATACGTTATTGTCTGTATTGTAATGACAACCCAACAATCAAAAGGTATTACGATTATTTGCCAAATAACATTGCCTGCTGCTAAACGTTTTCTTGGGTAGGTATTGGTGATTTGCAATATATAATAAAGAGTATGTGTGTAATCCTAGCGCGGAAGTGTTCGTTGCTGCTAATTATAAAATAAGTGAATAATTATGTTTTTTTGTAACATCACCTGGCATGCAAGCATGCACTGTTGCACGCAAACTATTCCCACATTTTGATGACCGTGTGAACGGCAAGGCGCTACTTTCAGTGGACGGTGACGCTTGTTCTATATTTGCTGCGAATGTACTAACCTGAATTAGAGTACCTAAAAGAACCTAGTAGAGTGTCGGGAGGGGAAATCTCTGGACCACCTAAATATTTTAGTAATAGCATGTTTGCTGGATGTTATTAATAAGTACCTGTTTACAATGAAACGGAATAGTGTTAATTTTAATAGTACAATATAAGCAAAATCTCGGGAAAAGTTAATCGCAGTTTGGACAATTTCGTCAGCTATTGAAATAATATAAAACCATACGAAATGTCTATAAAAGTTGTCAAAAGTCACATACGGGAAATTCATGTTATGACGCCATCCTTGAATGTTCACTCTTGACCCCAGTTATTCCGCTGCACCCAGTTGCATGATCTTAGCCTCGGTATAATTACTGGCTGCTTTTAAGAGGTCAACGGTTACCTTGTGGTGTCTCGGTGTACGATTCTAACACGGCAATTTTAATTCTATAGCATTATTTATTTTGTTTTTAAAACTATCGACTGATAACTGTATTATTTATGTGGAGGTCAATTAATACCTTAGCTCTGTCGATAGTGACTTAACCCACCGAAGTTATATTTCAAGCAAGGGCATTATGTAGGTGCATAATAATTGATGTACTATGCCCAACTGTTAAAACTACGTAGTTTACAGACGAGCAAACTACTTGGTTGAACCAAGTATCGTCTCACGTATAATGAAAAGTTTCAGGCTCCTAATGTCAACACACACCACAACTGAACGGGTTATCGTAATGTAGTTGTTTTGGGCACGCCCCAATGATTGCTGGTGACAGATTTATTTTGAGAACAAGATAAGTCGTCAATCGCGGATAGCCATTTCATTGGAATACGCCTCAAACGACAAAAAAGCGTCAAATCCTTGAATGCAAAGAACGATCTGTCCATTTCAGTTCATCACTGGTGGGTTCTCGTCTTCTATCAATAAATACAACTATTGTAAATGTTGAAATTGTAGCTCAAGTACATATTATGACAGATTATAGTGAAGATGAGATCATTCTATATGTGGCAACAGTAGAATTAGAAAACAAACACTACATAGCATACCGGTGAATAAATATTTAAACATATATTACATTATTAGCAGCTCGTAGAACGCTTGAAGTTCGCTTAGTATCGACTCCTTCGATTTTGCACCGTAAATACATGGCGTGTGTATGATGTATGTGCCAGGGATGGCTAACGGCGCATAACCAATTGTAGGCCGATTACAGAGGTGTCGTTGGGATGCGAAACTTAGACTTCAGGTATAAAAGAAACCGTATTCGTAACAAAATCACAATCATTTTTATATTTACTAACATAATTTATTGAGGTACAAACAAAGAAACAGGAATCAAATTGAAACTGTAGCTTAAGATAATATCAGGTATTTTAGCCATTATTATTAAGAAACCAACATGGAAGGTGAAAATAGAAAACTACAAGCATTATGGTGCAGGTAACATTTCAACCAAACCTCGCTGATTTTATCTCGGCCAAAATTCGAGTTTAAATTGTTTTTGTCATAATAAACTAAAAATATAGAAATATATACATCACTAAACACATCATTAAACACTAGTGCCTAAGCATATTTAATTCAGCAATTCAATTTAGAGTTAACTTGGCAATAATTATCTACTATAACATAATTAGAAATAAATCGAAATTTAGTACTGAATAGTACTATGCTTGTTCAAGTTTACATCTAATTATTTGTAGTATTACAATATCAGTTTGAAATTTCAATGACTATTCACAAAATTTAGAAACGGTAGAAAAATTACCTCTGCGGACTTGCCGCGATAAGAATTATCAAACAGTCATTTGTCATTTTCTCATGAAATATCAAATTTTTTGTCTTGTTAAACGGGTCTCCATATTTTAATTCATAATTAGACTTCGTGAAATAGGCGATGATCTTACCTGCTAATTGTAATTGACTAAATTTTATTTAGTCTGTTACAATAATTCAATAAAATCAGCAATCTTGTATTGGTTCTCTTTGAGTTTTATCATAAAAATGATGGTCGAACGTTTACTTCGATTGAATAAAAGAAATAAATGCTAAATATTCTACATTTTTATTCATCAATATGCCAAGTGTCATCTAAATTTGTATAGTTATTATGTTATTAGACCGAAGGCAAAAAGACTGAAGTTTGTTACCACATTTAGGGTATAATTAGAGGATATGAAGGGTCACCATCAATCGAGCTATGACGTCATGAAAGTAGTTCGTAAAAGAACAGTTTATTCTTGAAGTTGATAATAATGAAAGTTTAGGAAAAGTTCGTCGACATCTGTGTGCGTGTTTCGTGTTTTATTCGTGACTGAAATTATTTTGCGTTCTCTTTAGGATACCAGTGTGTGTCAGTGTGGCTTGCTCTGTATGTTTGAGGCTATCACATTATTTATATTTGTACTAGACTGCTACTTTAGTAATTATATAATTATTGTATTTTTATATATTTATTAGTGTGTGGCGTTGAAAGCAATTGTTATTACAATTGGATAGTATGAAATTTATTCGTATAGCGATATTTTAAGTCCGACTCGGTATTTTATTGTTGATAATAGCAGTTTACAGAAATATTAAGTAGAACGTATTCAGTTTTTGAATGGTGCAAATGTTTAAGACTTACTGTAAATATATTCAAATGAAAGGCTAAGTTAAAGTTAATTTATTCTGTAATTGTGGACCTATCAACTATCATCATTATATTAACTAGAGCTCGAGTCGTGCACTCACTTCTAATTCTTCATCAATTAATAATCATTTGTTTTGATGATGATTTGAGGAAGTCTACACTCGTGAGGTTTCTCTATGCTGTTCTCAAAGTTGTGTCAAGTCTGCCAATCATCCGTATTTGGCGCGTGGCGATCCATTGCCGTAAACCTCTCATCGTACAAGGAGACTGGAGGGCATCATGTTCGCTTTAGCGACAAAGGTCTTTAAAAATAAAAAAAGGAGACTTGAACCCCGATGTAAGATAATTATGGGTTGTAATGATGAAATTTACATTTTCAAAAGTTCAGTATTGGTAAGAATAGAGTCAATGAAGCGCCCTCGTGGATGTCCAGTGGCACATGTATACGGTTGAAAATAAGAATCGGATAATCGATCAGTGGATTATCACTAAGTTATCGATGCAAAACGGGTCGATATCATTCCTATCGTACATGTAGATCGAAGCATGACGTCATTGTATTGTTTTGCATGACCATTAAATTCCTACTTTTTAAAATACCCACTTGTTCAATACGTTCCACATACAACATTGTTTTGATTTGGCAACGATATCCATAGATAAGATGGACTATTTTTGATGTATTTGCGTCATTAATCAAGGTTTTTTTTAAAAAAAAAGGTTTCCCGCATAAATATACTTTGAAAATTTTACTTTTAAAGGAAAAGTACTTTAAAAATCTATGCAAACATAATCCGATTAGATTTTTAAAGTCTGTATAAGTACAGTCCAATTAATTCTAAACGTGACCGCAATGTGAACAAAAGCGTCTACTATAATATTGGGATGCGACTTTCTGCAGTTGATATGTGTAGTTAGTATTCGTAGTTTAATAATAACGTTCCATTATCTACAGTCTACACGATAATGGCAAAGTACTGAAACGTTCGGAAGGCAAGTAACGGTATTAACACGTTCAGCCAACAGACACTAGAACTTAGCGATCGCTGTGTGCGTTCCACAATTTTAATACTTCTCTAGATTTTTCACAACTCATATAACAGACGTTTGTAATTTTTTTGCATTTTATTATACTGAGATAACGCACTATACACCACGGAGACATGCCACAAATGGGAGTGAGAACAGTGCCTGCCGGTCACATAAATAATATTTTTTCCGCCAGCAATATAAGGAACGATGGTGTTTTTAACATTGTGTTCTCCGTTTACGAAATCGTAACAATGAAAATCTTTCATTGGATGCATCAATATTTAGATGAATCTACACAAACCTCTACCTATTGGGATCGTAGTTGGGGTCGCGTTAATAAAGTTGGGAGCTGTGTAAAACGGTAGCTAGCCGTAACTACAAGTTGCTATAAATTTCCTCTCGGTTCAAATCGTGCCCATTGTGTGAACAAGTCACCGGGGAATTCGATGGGATCCTGGACTACTCTAGCTTGGCTGTTTGATGGGTAAAAAATAATGTGTCTCGCACATAAAGGCCACGCACACATTGTAAATTTTGCACATTTCCGCAATACGAAACAGCTGTATGATTAGTTACAATTTGGTAATTACAATATCCCTTTAACAGTTGTAAGATTGGTTTGATAAAATATTAAGTAATAGATAATTGTGCTGTTTTAATATCCGTAATATTTCGTCACCTGTGATGATATAACAAATACAGATTTTATAAGATAATACTGTTAACAACTACCATCTTGCTTCTTATCTATGACATAAATTTCCATAGATAACTGCGTTCGATTGTTTACATGTGATTTTAGGTATGCACATATAAAACTACGTTAACTACATAAATCGTAATAAAGCATGAAGTTTTTTAAAAAGCGATACTTAAGGTCAATTTACAATCACATCCCTTCTAGGCTATTCAAGGTTACCAAGAGGTCCAGTGCCCTTTATACGAAATATGCGGAAAACTTTTTTTTTTATGTAAAATGTTATCCTTATATATTTAACATGTGTAATTGTTTGAGCACAAACTTGATTTTTGTATCGCAGTTCAACAATACTTCGGTTCTGTCATTAGTATCATCTAGTCACGTTTAAGTTCTGAATGTTTATCATAATAGCTAATCGGAATTCGTTGTAGTTCGTGACTTTAAATTGATGTGAATCAATCGGTTTTCATTATAAACGGACATACGTTTTAAGTACGATGATATGACAACGTATAAATGGACGAACTAATGTTGCATTTATCTTGTTCTCTTCACTGTCGTGAAACATCATCATTGTTCATCACGTGATCGTCAGAGTTATTATGACATAAGAGTGGAATTGGAATAGATTAATAATAGACAACAGTGCTATGTAGCTCCAAACAATTCGTTATCAGGTCAGACATAAAAAGGGTTGATTTTACTTTTTTTTTTAATTAAAGAGTGAAAATCTTTAACCGCGTGTTATAACATTGATCTCCACTGGAACGCTATCAATCATAAGAAAAGCTTAGATATTAACACCCTAGTGCAATTAGCTTACCCTATTCTTTCAAGGAAGTTCATAGTTCCACTGTTTCTGTTTTTTGTATACCTTACCTTATACCTTTCTTTCTGGGGTAGTAAAGATTAGCTTGAGCGAGTGCAAAATATATGCCACATTTCTGTGTGTAGGAGAATTTTTAGACACTAAACATTGATCAAAGTACAGTATTAGACTACACTAAGGTGCCAGTGCGTTTAAGATTGACAATTCCATAGATAATAAAGTAGAATAAAAACTCGGTGTCATTTATTTATACATACAATGGCGTCACGTAACGATTTGACTTGATGTACATAAAAGAAAAATGAATTTGTACAATTGACTTTAGCACATCTTCAGCGTCATCTTTTTATGTCTGTTGAAAATAATCTAGAATAAAATTAGATGACCTACTATTTCGTATCTGTGGTCTACTGGGCCAGCAGATGACCCTTTTACTTTTTTATTATATTTTATTTATTTTCATTTTATTCAATTAAATATGTTATAATTAACGAACAATTTAAAATTTGTGGTATTGCTATATAGTAGGTCATCTTTGTCGATCGATAGTAGAGTTAGGATTTCAACTTATCACATTACGTCATATTAATACGATAAGGCGCCAGGCTCGAAAAAATTTAGTAGGTATTTCATTTTTTGTGAAACTATTACTGAGATTTCGTCAATATAGCTTCAATAATAATATTATTATTAGTAATATTCAATATTAACGTTATTTAATATATTTAGTCCTTTTAGTGAGACACTAGACCAGCGCTCGTGAAGTACATTTCAGACTATCAAATACTCGAATAGCCATCGGTACGCTTTGTGTATTGTTCGTTGTGAAAGTGAGATTTATTGTTATATTTTAACTTGCGCTATGATATCAAAGTAATTTGTCACGACAGATTTGACAGTTATAACAAAAATTAGAGAATAGTACACAGAGCCGTGTATACGTAATGCTCTACTCACTCGTTATGTTCGTGTTCATACAAGACCTCAGTATATGAGCATTCTTCCTTCTTGTCCGTTCAGTAAAGCATAATATATAAGGTAAAGCATGCATAAGGCCCTCAATAAAACAACTTGTTTGTAGCACTGACTGACTGACTGACTGACTTTGACGTACAAAAAAACTTTGGACCTTTGTAATGATGGGTAATTTATCCATCATAAAAAGGTAGATTTGAACTTGACACGTGGTCAAAAAGGCAATTTATATACGTTTGCTTTCCAAGAAATTAAGAACGGCAGGTAACCAAACATCTGCAGATAATAGGTCTGTATTTTGAACAGTAGGGACGCAGGGGTTAATATTTTTTTTAATAAATTAGTTATGAGGGTTAACCGCTATTAACAGTAATTTCAAAGACGATAAGGGCACGTACAGATTATTTTGTATGATTATCAATTTGCTTTCTTTAATTATTTTTGTGTGACAAGTCTCGTTTTTACCATGGAATCGTTAATAACAGGTCAGTGTGATAGTTATCATTTTTTAGTTGTTTATTTACTTTATTGTAATCAAGATACAATTTGTTTTGTGAACCGAATGAAACCGTTAAAGTAAAATTTCACAAAAACAAAGGATTGATCATTCTGTTGGTTATCCGGACATTATCCAACTGGTACGGTTTTGTACACTGTAGCTTCACTTCAAGTATATATTAGATAGAAGTGCCATATAGTATATGCAGTTTGATTATGGTGTTTTTATGAGTGCATGAATTACTAAAACCTAGTTAATTTAACAGTTTATTTTCAGAAGTGGCAAACGTTACGATTATTAGTAAGTATGTTTTACTTACTAAATTATATACGCCAAACGACGTCAAAAACAATAAACAAATGAAAAATATAAAAAAGAGTAATAATAATCACTATAGAACATATAACATATTTTCCGGAAGATAAATAAAATTATTTGTTGAAAGTAGTATTTTGTCATTTAAATTTGTCATGAAATCGAGATGGGACGCAGCTATCGGATCGAAGACTGTGACTGAGCGTGCTATTTTGTATAGAAATGGCATTAAATATTTTTGGCCAAGTTTCAACTCTATTATCTATCTATCTGCACGTTTCGGAACATTGATGTTATGTTGACATTATTGTATCACTTGGTGACCTGACCTATGTGTCTTCATCGTGTTAATTTTTTTTACTATATTACCGCACGGTTTTATAAAACAATTCCATTGCACGTGTCAGACATGCTGTTAACATTTGGAGATTTTCCATTCATTATTGATTAAATATACAATTTATACAAAACAACTATGATCGTCGACTTATCTGCTGCTAATGTGATACTGTTCTCCTCTGTAGCTGCTCTGTTGGCCGTCAGCGATGGCCAGCTGTTGAGTTGTGACAGGATTCCGTTCGTAAATATCATAGGATCAAATAATCCCATATACGTATCCCATATACGTTTTCACTGCATAGTAATACAAATTTATTACGTATCGCAATGTTGTTACTGGATGTCGATAAAATTAAGCGTTAGGGAGGCAAATCAGCTCTTGTTTTTTGATTTACTCATAATGTTCAGAGAAGCAAGTAAATTTTTAATCAGCGAAATCAGTTTTGCGGCTGTTTTGTGACCAAAGCAATTAATGCACTTTATGAATATTTGCAAGTAAAATTTGATCTTCGGCATAGACTATTTGTAGGACAGACGCATTGGTACTACGGAATACGTATTGCCTATGGGTGACAAAAATCTTTAAATGTACCGCGAAGAGGCCTCAGCTTCGTGATAGCCAGTCGTATGCAGCCTCACCAAGTATATCAGGCGACATCCACATGGAAGTATAAATAGATAAAAATTGCCTGCATCAACGGACGTATAGAACTGTTATAGGTACGAGCATCTGATCTTTGAGTTAGTAACCCATTAATTCTAATTAGATTGTAATTTTTTTTTATCTTCGTTCTTTCCGCGACGCTAAGGTGAAACATTCGGTGAGGATGAATGGAGTCTAGAAATTTATAAATAGTTCGAATTCTTCCACAATGGAATACAGAAATAATTATCAGAATTTAATTAACATACATCAAAACTATGTGAGACCCGTCCGATGTTAAGTACCGGAACGCACAGCGGTTACCCGGTACATGCATCTGTCTACACATAAGACCATTTTTATCCAAAGGTAGTGGATGGTAAAAGTTGAAATCAAATACATATTTACAGATATGACTGAGATCCAATTATGGAAACAAGTAGAAGTTGACAGTTTATGATTTTATGGGTGAAATAATGTAATTAACGAAACTGATCAAAAGCAGTTTCAAAAAAAAGTTAGTCAGTTTACATATATCAAATCAAACGAACCAATAAAAATATAGAGTTCGTTTTGAGAGACACAAATTTATATTCTTACAAACTATTTTATAACACATATTTATGTTGATATTCATGGAAATATAGTTAACATTTTCGTAAAACATGATCTAAGGGTTATGAACAACATTTGGTGATATTGCACTTGAATTTTTTATTTTAGTTGTAAAATGTTTAAAATGTGAGTTTTAAAATCAGTTATTTCATTAATGAAATGCTAACTGGTTCCTTAATAGCATCTCGTTATTGATATTTTTAAATAAAAAATGTATATGACGTAAAAGGACCTACGTCATAAGGCTTCTAGAAGCTTATTTTATTAGCTATTTAATTACCGTTGTAGAATGGCCCATTACTCAACGGATTGTATCTAAATCGATTCGCAATGTTAACTATTCGAATAGTATAAAGGTTAAAATAATATTTGGGTCCGACTCTCGTCTAACCCCTCAATCGTTTTGAAAGTTGAAGAATCGAACAACACTTCTTTCGAATTAAATTTTATCTGTAATATCAATTTAAAATTGTGTGGATGCCGTTCACGGTTTACGGAGGTCTTTGCACCGAAGAAACAGTTATATTAATAAGCCTGTCCAATCCTCTTTATACTATTGATCTACACCCGGCACATTGCGAACTACTTGATAATGCCAATACAATAAATAAATGGTTTTTCCATATTTTAAATTTCATGTTGCTCGTAATTACCGATACGTATGTTTTAAATGGCTTGGCTAAATTAATCTTCTTTAAACAGAAGGTTAATTCTTTGGATACGTTACCTTGTCAGATCTTAAAAATCTTACAAGGTCAAGGATTTGGTCTACGAGTCACTATCAGTTCTGTCATCGTTAGGGACAGCTAAAATTAGCTTTACGTTGAATAGGACAAAAAAAAGTATTAAAAAATTTAGCATTGAATTCAATGAGCTCGTAGGTGACCCAGATTTAGTTAAAACCTAGAAAGCCTCGAGCATCGAAAACGAGTTACTAGCCTTTCGATTTTTATAGGATAGTGGGAATGTCCTCTAAATTGAATTATATATTATCTTCCAAATTTCTCATTTTCCTATCGAATTTTCAGAAATTAACTATCTCAGAAAACTTTTGATTACTCGTTCCGTCGTCAACCAATATAAAGATAAGTTATTTTTGACCAATATCCACGACAAGTGTTGGATTCAGACCCATTTTAAACGTAATAAGAATCTTATAATTGTACCATTTTAACATTGCTTACCTTGTTAATAAAATTATAATTAGTAGAAAATTATTCAACTGTTCCGACTCATATTTTTTATTATGTACAATTGTAATTTTTCTCTTGTCGCTTATATGTAATTTTATCTTCGGTTGTTTAATTGCTCCTGTTCCGTAGGTTTAAAATTTGCGCTAATCCGATCGGTTCTTAGCCTTTTGGAGAAGTCAGTTATTAGTCAATCTTACCGAGACGCTTCGCAGAGGTTAAACATATTATAAACATTGAATGTGAAAATCCAGAATCGATTAAGTGAGCCATCAAAGATGTACCATTAATTTCTTCATTGTTTCCTCCAGTTACAATTTCATGACTGCGCGCTAATTGTTCTTGCCATTGTTCTGTACACGCTGTTAATTGTTCCATCGTCTTGTTTGTGCACCAGACAACCGGTCCTGCAAGTTTGTAACTGAGGTACACTAGCATATTGGTTGTTTCGAAATTCACTGAAATTACCAACAACAATATATTTATATATATATAATATATGTGCAGTAACAATTTCTTTGTCTTGTATGTTAGGAATATTCGTAAATTTTTTTTTTTTTCAACGCGCTCTTAGTGAAATAACATTGCGTTGATGTGTCTGTCACAAATTAAAACCAGTATCCAAAACAATTTTTGGATACAGATTTGTGTGCTGTGTATCGTACGCACCACAATCCTACTACTACATTATATTTACGTACTAGTTTAAACAAAATTAAACTTAAAGCTTGTTTAAGGGAAAAAAACATTTATTTTTAAGATTGCATAATTTTCCCATATTTGAAGTACAAAGCAATTAAATTTTATCGTTTCCTGAACCGTACCGCAAGTCTTTTTCATTGTAAGTGCGATGCCAATAATACCAATGCTATAATAATGTTCAGAATATATTTATTTTATTACCTCAGGCGTGTTTTCTGTTAACATAAATCAATCCGGTAAAATCCGTTTACTAACTACACTCGTTTAGTCCAGGAAAATTACAAATACTCTTATAGTGATTTACTTAATCAGAGATATACATTAGTTAAATTAGTAAGCCTAAATCAAAACAGGTTGAGTAGTCTACTACGCATAGAAGCTCACCCAACTCACGTGACCTTTTGGAGGAGATTGGGTCTCGGGCACCAGTAAATTATCGCTAAAATACGGTCTACATCCATATTGTTATCTAGTAAAAGCTGTTTTTTTTAACGAACATGTGATGTTTATATATAGATAAACTATAAATTGAGTGGCTGGTGCAGGGTTATCACAAAATGTTGCTTTTGAGTTCCTGAAGAAAACTAATTTTAATTTCATTACAATTTGCCTTTACAATTATCTTTAATGACTTTAGTCTTTCTTGTGATAGCTGGCAATTTTGTGATCATTAACACTTTTATTAATTTTTCAAACGAAAAAAAAAAGTTTTATTCAAACACTGACTATAAAAGGGGACAGATTGAGGTGAAATATCTGCGTTGTAAATTTACTAAATACATATAATCATCTTTAATTGAGTATTGTTGAATATTATAGGACCACTGAAATCTTAAACTTTTTTGATAGAATACTTAAAAGATAAATATTGCCATTTTATTGAATTTGGTTTGTGAAATACTTCAATTAAATTGAAATAAAACATTCAAACCACAACACAAAAATTTTAACGCTTAAAATTATTTTATCTGCA
>DWPT01002312.1:0-16427 GCA_018251895.1 Agathymus mariae mariae | reverse complement strand
GCTTCTGTCGCCTCTTACGACACCCTGTTCTGCCAGCGTGGGATTGGGGGGAGTGTTCTAGGCCGCCCCAATACGGCTAAAAGTAAGATGTATCTTGCTGACAAGGCCCTGGTACTTTGTACCACTCTATGACGTCGGTACACGTTTCATTTACCATCGTATAGTGTATATAAGGAACTTTTAAGCGACATGTTTAAGCTTAGCTTATATGTAAAAGATATTATATGGTACCCGATGGTAAGTAGTGATAAAGTCTAACATACTGAACGCAATCTATACATATGATAAAATTGTAACTGATCGTTTTCTGTATATGAGGGATATATAAGAAAAAATACTATTTGAGACCTGTATTAACGCAATAGAACACAAAACAATAGTTGTTAGAATTTTTGACTGTTGTTTGTTAGTCTGTGCGTTTGTTCGCGCTAATCTCAGAAACGGCCGTACCGATTTCGTTCTGGTTTTTACAAGTATATTGCAGTAAGCATCACTTAAAGTTTATATAATTGCAATCCGTCCATTAATAAAAAAGTTGTAAATTAATTTAAAATAATGCGGGTATTATTCCGTAGTGTAAGGCGTAGTTTTCCCGAAGCTAAGCGAAGGTAGTTTGCTAGTATCTAATATAAGAGGTGTATGAAGTTAATTAATTTTCATGGACTTTTTATACTTTTTATAGCAATAGTCAAATTGTTAACCCCTTATGCAAACTGACCAGAAGTCAGCCAAAGTTGGAAAAATCCGTCTGTCCGTTTGTCGCTAGATTGGAATGTGATGTTTGCGACCGATGAAGAATGCATTCCGGTAAAAACTACGGGTCGGTTTTGCTACGATTTCGCTTTGAAGTACGCTCAACTTTATATATGCGTAGTCATTTAATCTTTTCATCGAGTCTCGACTAGGGAGATATTTATATAACTGAAAATTAAGTGAACATTAGGCTTCCCCAAACTAGATCTATTGAAATTAGAAATAAATATATTTTTTAAATTAATTGAAAAATAAATCAATACGTATTATAATCAATAATTTTACGTACAATGACAATGACAATGACAAAATATGATTTTATGTATGCCAAATGAGAACGTTGCTCGTAAAAGACCATTTAAGGAGCATTGTTACGATAATGACTAAGCGTTGTTCATAAAATTTCCAATAACATTATGGTGTCCATCAATTCCCGAAATTTGCCTTTTGAACCTGTATGTAGTTGGTCACAAAGTCCTATTTTGAAAAAATGTATTATTGCCTACTCAACCTTGTCCGACACTTTTATTCTAACCTTTAGTTTTGTATATATCATTAAAAAACAGAGTAATACCAACCATTCTACTATCCTACCTGTTATCCTGTATGATTCACAATTCTTCTTGTTTTGTACGTATTATATTTTAAAATATTTCAACCTTACTTTATTTTAGACATGATTTTCATTCGTCCCATTAGTTTGTCTGGAAGAAATTGGTCATAAGGAATAAAAATAAAACACCCATTTTATTGTGTAATCACTTAAAGCTTTGCAATGACTAAAGTGTTATAATGAATATATAAACGTACGTATAAAAATCTACAATCTTTTTAAGTAGAGCATTCATCCGTCCGCATCACCCGTTGAACTCGAACCGCGTCAATTTTCTAACACCATTAAGTGCGCCCGCGCATGTTTTTGTCTAAGAAAAATGCGTCTTATTACATTACGGCGGTCGTACGTCGTGCGGCGCGCGGCGCGGCGTGTTTTGCCTACATTTGTATTATATGTACGTATTATTCGCACGTCGTGACGAGAATTTCATGGTTTAAATCAACCATCATCATGTTATCATCGGTGGAAATTGGATATGAGTTTCCTGGTGCGTTTGTTTTTGTAAACAAAACAGTGATTTGTATTTATGAGGGAGCTATGTGGAATCTTTTTTGAGGTCAAAAGCTTCGTAAGTAATGGACTCTGGCTATTTAGGATCGAATGCAAAAAAATATTCTTCACAGCAACACCAAGGATAACTATGCTAGAATTCAAAAATTTCGCATTTTTGACGATCTCATAAAGATTAAGATTAAGATAAAGATTATTTTTATAATAAAGAAGCAAACGGGAAAGAAGTATTATTAAATACATATAAATCTAACAATATCTACCAAGATTTCAGCTCATAACTTGAGATGACAAAGAAGAAAGAAAAATGGAGCAGTCGTTGTCATGCAGCCGGTGACAGTTGCAGAATGATAAATAATTATTAAGAATGGCTTAACACTGTGATACTTAGGATGGTAGACTCCTTGTCTAACTGTTTGGCTAAGTTCCCACCCTTCTTGTAAAATGATCCGTAAAATGATTTTTAAAACAAGTGACCCCAAATAAAAGATCCCTTTTCAATAGTAAGCAAGAGCAGGAAATATTGGTTTGAGGTCAAAGATGTGCAGATCTCTTCCTTACATTCCAAAAAAAGCGCATTAACAGAGCAATTGTATAATTTAATGTTCGCGTAGATGCATATATCCCCTATCTTACTCTCTGTCTGTCTGAGGCAGTCAGTCTGTGACGCGTTTTTTAAATACCGAGAAAGTTTCCGAATCTCTTGCAGTAGAAGGTAGCTAGCTCAACTACCTGAACTGAGTTTGTTAGTTACCTATAAACATCATACTAGTTACATTCAACTTATTGTTACTAATAATCGTCGTAGGTATACGACTGTAAAACATCTAGCTATTGACACTTTAGGCCGTATTGGGGTGGTTTGGAATACGGGGAGTATTCTATTTCATGCTGGCAGAACAGGTGGTCGTAAGAGGCGACAGAAGCCAGCCTGCTTGGTGGTAAGGCTTCGCGTAAGGATTATATCATAAGTATTATTATTAAGTCATTAATATTATTACTGATATTATTATTGTTCCGTGAAGCCGGTCTGGCTAGCTACCACCCTCCTGCTTGAGTTAGCCGCCAAATGACTTGTGTTCCGGCTGGGAGCTTGAGAGCCAGAAATTTACTTCTTACCTTCTTCTCATTTCTAGGGTGACAACGTATCAGTGATACCTTTGGTCTTGTTATTGTCCATGGGCGATGGTGACCACTTACAATCAGATGGCTCGTCTGCTCGTTTCTCGGCTATTAACATAAAAAAAAAGAAACATTTTTATTCGATAACTCTTATCTTTATTATAAAATATTAAGTATAATTAACGCGCTTGTAACTGCGATATTTATAATAACTAAATTAAAAAAATTGGCTATATGAACAAGTTAATATCAAGTTGGATGTCTATCTACATGCGAATATATAAAATTCTTCTGTTTGTGTGTGACAGAACTCCTACACATTTGGACCGATTTAATGAAATTTTGTACTTGATAAAACTGATCCCTGGATGGTTTAAATTCACAATCGGACCCGGTAGGTGGCGCCGCGGTCGGGTTCCGAAAATATGTTGCTAAAACGCCTGCTGGGTCATCGAGTTATTTTTACATTCTTAAAAAGTTTTTCGAAACATAATGACCCAACAAAAACGGTCATGATACATTAGGGTGATTTTGTGTAGTCACTAAATAAACATATTCCCCATACTTTATTCTTAGCTGGCAAAGGCATCGGCGATTTATGTCCACGGGTGACGGTGACCACCAACCACGTGACCCCTCCACTAATATGTCTGTTGACATACAAATATTAATAGTTATTGATCTGTGTAAACAGAAACTTCATATAAAATGCAAAATGTAAATAAATACAAGATACATACAAGAAAAACATTATTTATCATTGTATTATATACTATCTTGGTGAAGTCGCACTGAACGAATTAAGCTTCACGCACGCTTCACCAGATCGGGTATTGGTCGATTACAGCGCTTGTAAGCCTTCAATAATAAAATATATTGGATGTTACAACAAATATTAAAAAATCGAAAGTATATATAAGGAATACTAATAAAATATATAATTCTTGACGACCCCGCTCGCCATGCGAGGGGTCCGTCCCGGCTTCGATTTCCGGTCGGGACAGACATTTATATAACATATAAATGTTTGTTGTTGGTAATGTCATATTTCTGTATGTCCATGCAACCTGCCACACAGGCCATCCTAGTGCGGTGGTGTTAGTGTGTAAACGTTTACGTTTTTTTTAAGTTATTGCAAATTGAAACTTCTCGGTTTGTGATTCGGATGATTATTGAATACGATATTTTTCAAACAATGGTTGTATGTGTTTCTTAAATTTTGTTACGTCTTTCGCTTCGCCTTCATATGTAATTTTCATAAATCTAACTTTTCAATTGTAATATTTAAATATGTGCTGAGGAGTTTCTTTCCCCGTTTCCTCTTTAATGTTAAAGCACCTTTTCGAAACCCAATATAAGTAGAATATAATTTATTTGTTTTTAGTGCTCGACTTCTGTAAGTAACGACCTGCCAATTATTGATTTATTTGATTTACACAGTTGATTGACAACCGTTCATTGCTCGAGTTCCAGTCATTGACATTGACAGTTTAAAAGTCCATCGATAGCATTGATATTTCATAACAATCATGATAACAGTCATTGTCTATACTAATGATATAAAATGAGAGTGTGAATTTTGTAAGTTTGTGTGCATATACCTATATACACACGGTAATCTCCTGAACCACGGCATAACTGAAAAATTATCTTACCGTTTAAAAGGTATGTTATTCCTGATGGACAGATCCTATTATACGTCATGGAAAATTTTCAACTCTAACGAGGTAGGGGCGGGTTGTTAGTAATCTATAAATTGTCCCTTATCAGCCTGTAACTAGAAGGTTTAAGACTTTAATGTGCTACCCTGACTAAGCTCGGATCGGTAGACTTTGTCGGTAGAACATATATTATGCATACCTGCAAGTGTCCTCACGATTATTTCCTTCAATGTATCAAGTGACAAAGCGCACGCAACTTTACAAATCAAAGGTGCATGCGGGATTGCAACTCGAGTCATCCGTATAAGAGACCGAGTTCAAACCATTAAATTATGTTTACTACTAGGTAAAATCAGGTGAAGAAACGTGTACACGTGCCCCAGCAATTAGTAAATACAAAAAAAATACAATATGATCAGTGTGACAAGACTTGCGGCCCGGTGTACCGTGAGTCATTCTTTACCGTCCTAACGGCGAATGCCCACAGTACATTCCGCCAGCATTCTTACGATGCCTGTATTAATTAATTGGAATTCGAGCCAACATTTCTTATCTCGCCCGGGTACTGCGGAACTAATTATTGGAATGAATTGGAAAAGAGCTGTTTGGAAAAGTTTTGGAATTATTTTTGAATCTAATTCTCCAGTAAAGAATGATTGTCATAAAGAATAACAAAAAAGTATTTCAGCAATTTTTTTGCGTTTTAAATAAGGTTGCATTTTTTTTTTGTTATACTGTAGCTTTTTACCGTATCGGGACAGCTAGATAAGTTTTTTTTTATAGAACATTTTATATCACAAATACAAGCCAAGTTTAACGGCTAGTGGACACAAAATCAGAAATTAAACACACAGAAATTCGTACAAGGATTATTACAACTGCCATATTTGACGTACAAAAATTTTGCGCTGAAATAAATATATTTATAAATATGAGTACGTGCGCTCTGTTTTATACCAAAGCAATCACATGAGAGTAGTATCGGAGTACGTCATTCGAAAATAGGGCAATTGTAAATATAATGATCCCTTACTTTAACAGATAATCTCTATGTAGAGGAAATGGTAAGATAGGAGTCACTCAAAAATCAATACTTTTATTCTAACGATAACAAATATAAGTGTGCAACACAAGATTTAATTTTGTCCAAATGAAAATCATAATTACATTCATTCAATTGTAATCATAGGAATCTTCCTCAGAATCTGATGTTCTTCTAATACATTGTACCTTAAATGTATCTAAAGTTGCTCAACGCCGAATATTTCCCTTCTAGTTTATAATTGCAGCTATATATCGCGTTAACGGCGAAGATTTCTTCCACTCGGCGTGTCCCAGAAACCCGCGCCCACAGACTACTAACATTTCTTTCTATACCACACTATACCTAGCTAAAATTCATAGAGAAATAGTGAGTATAAGAACTACCATCTAAAAAACTATATGACTGTATTACACATCCGCCGTCTACATGTCATTGGAGATTAAACCGAAGTGAAAATATATAAAGTTCAATTTGCTTTGTAAGAAGAAAGAATATAGGATATTTTGTGTCTTTAACCGAATGCGGCAGTACAGGCCATTGCACGATGCATACAGGAATAGTGCAGCGAAGTGCATTGAAATAGCGTAGTGATGGATCTCGGTAATATTACTGGATAAATAATAGTGTTCTTGACACCTAGTATTTTAGTATTATTATTAAAATTTAATTATAATGTAAACTAATTTCCAAAATGTAAGTTTGCAGTACGAAATACGTAGGTCAAGAATGATTTGATAATTTCAAATAACCATGCAATTTATCTCATGTCCAGGAACTACTGTCTATGAAAATAGATATTTTGAATGAGATATATGTATCAAAGTCACTGCAAGTCTGCGAGAAACTTTTAACAGTTGATACTTGACAGACACCGACGACAGTCTAATTCGTTTTAAGTTCTTAGGTAACATGTCGCGTAACACAACACACGAATTAAATCTTCAGGCAGATGAAGGACCTCGTATTATTAAAATGTAATGATTCGGATTTAATTCAAATCATGTTATTTAAATATATTTAAGAAATAAGTATCTATTATTTTTATATTGTATTCGCTTTCAGAAAAATAAAGTAATTTCCCTTCTGCGGAATATGAAATAAATAACTCATTGTAACACAATGGTCTCAACCATGGAATAACTGAGTTTTGTTAACTTAAATAACCAAAAAACGAGCCAACGAGCCACCTTATGGTAAGTGGTCACCGTTGCCCATGGACATCAGTAAGACCAAAGGTAATACTAATGCGTTGTCGGCCAAGAAGTAGAGCAGAAAGAAGGTAGGGAAACACTGGTTCACAACCCCCAGCCGGAACATGACGAGTAGGTAGCCAGGCAGGCTTCACGGAAAGATAATAATATCAGTATTAATATTAATAATTTAATAATAATACTGATAATATAATCTTTACACAAAGCCCTACCACCAAGCAGGCTGGCTTCTGTCGCGTCTTACGACACCCTGTTCTGCCAACGTGGGATTAGACAGAGTATTCTAGGCCTCCCCAATACGATCAAAATTAAAGGATTAGGGAAAATATTTTTGTATTTAAGTACTTTACTAGGTAAATAATATTTCATGGTACTTTTATGTTAGTATCTGCATCTGCACTGTTCTTTCGTCTTACGTCGCTTTGACTGCGGATACATTAGACGTATTTTGTTATAGATATATTAATTCTATTATTGTTATATTGTTAAAGGTATACTTTCCATTGTACGTCTATCTTGCTGTAACTATTAATTATAACCAGTTATGTGTAATAACAGCTTAATACAAATATTAGGTATTTTATTTCTATTATAAATAATAGGATATTATTGTCACGATATCGTTATTATCTAGCTGCTATTAGTAACAGGTATTAAATAACAGTCGCAAGCGCAAACTATGACGCTCAATATAGGCTAAAACATATTATTATATGCAAGACGTTTCTTGTACTACGCGAAAACTAGGGTTGTCGAAGTTATTATTCTGCAATTAATTTGTTGTTTCATTAAATAAATATGTTTGTAGCATATTTACCATAACGCAAATTCAAAATAGTAGCAAAAGATATGAAACTAACAATGATTAGAAGAAACTAGAACTTATATCTAAAAATATTATACTTATATTTCCCATTACACTACATATTAGAATTCATATGCGTTATTTGATAAATTTCAATGTGAAGAATAAAATCTGTCTTGATTCTTTTCGGTTTAATTCATATAAATAATACATATTTTTATAAGCTTGTTATTATAATGATATTCATTACTACGGCAATAAAATATAAATCAATTGAAACACAGGTTCGATGTAATTCGCAATAATGTCATGGATAACGAATGTGCAATTTGTTTCGAATTAAAGAAATAAAAATAGCAAGGATGTACACAAAACTATTTATTTATTGATGGTTTTGCCGAAAGTTCTTATATTCTTGTTCTTATATTAACTAACAAAAATATTATAAGTAATTACCATGTACTACGGAATATAATCTGTATCTCCATAATACAATAGATTCGGACATACTTCACGAAATCTACTGACTATTCAGCGACAACAGAATGTCTATGGAGACAATAATTTAAAATAGATGAAGTAATTTTAAAGTTATTAACCTTATTTTAACTTTGAGAGAATAATATATCCTATTATATACCTATTTATCGTAATCAAGAATAAACTAGGGCTAGGCAAGGTCTGGTCTAAGCGCTGACACAGCCCTACGCCCCGCAGGCAAATATGAACGAATGTAAGTTGACTTAGAATAAGTATGTTCAGCAATCCAGACTCGGCCAGTGTTAGATCATAATGTGTTGAAAGTGCATGTGCGCTGCGCCGGAAAACAATGAAAATACTGCCGCGCTTTTTGAAAATGTACCTTTAAAATTACCACCGTATTAGTCGGGTACAAAGTCTTAGTACTACAGCAACACTCAGCGCGCCAAAACCGATCGTTAGTTTGTACGACGTGGCTTCTAAATTAAAAAATGTGACATTATTATAATTTTTTTTTTCACACAAACTATTAATAGACCACTGCCATTTTAGTGCCAGCAAAAGAAGTGCAAAATAATCATTTCAGACTGTGATTTTTTTTTAAATATGTTTTTAAGATAAACGCAAACGTTCCGTGAAATTGGAAAAATGTAATATCAAGTTACGCAACGAGGAAATAAAAAAGAAACAGTGCGTAATTTTGCGATAACGATTTTGGCGCGAGTTTCTCGGACGCGCCGATAACAGTTCGGTTACAAACAAAAAAAATGTTGAGGATGCGCGCACAAACAGCCAGTTTGTTTTCTTATGTGTAACAAATAAAATTTGGACCTATTTGTGAGTGCTGGATAAATACAAAGTGAAAGGTCAGTGATAGTTATATATTTTTTAAGATGTTCAAGGAATTCAATATATTAATTTTTCGTTTTTAGTCATTAGAAATTTAGAGAAGTTTTACAGACAAAATTGTCTACATCTTTCATATCTTGGGTTAAAATTTTAATAAAATGTTATTTTATTTTAAATTTGTTTCAAACTATTATATACAGCAATATAAAAATATGGCCATTCTTCTTCATTGTTATCTAGCAAACGTTTCGTTGAAGTATTACAATATGATGAACTAAGAAGACAGACACAGTATTTAATATATAACTTAGTAATTTGTATTGTAATAAAGCTTAATGTTTAATTTTGACATAAAATGAATTCTCAGATATAGATTAAGGACTATTCACACCAACGTTGTTCCAATATCATATATTTAGTATTTATTATATTCTAAGTGAAATTAGTAGCTTCTAAAATTATTTGTATAAATTATAGATATATTTCGACACGGACATTGAGTGACAAAAGAAATAAAGATATAGAGACGTAACCAGACAGTTGTAACTATTCTAGTCGATTTTATTATAGATAATGACGAAATAAAGTTTCGGAAGTTATTGGTCACCTTAAATTTTATAGAAGTTTTACCAATCCCAGATAAGGAATAATGCGAAATATTATTACTCGATTATTGATCGGGGCATACCTATTTTATACGATTTTTAAAATTTTGATTGTCGATGTAAATTGACCAGAATAACATTCGATTTATTAACCTTTTCTTTTCAATCGACATAGCTAACTCGTCATTGAACTGTGCATTAAATTAAAACACAACGTAACAAATACCCAGTGTTCTCCTTCTCTTCTCCTGTAGTCAGCGTCTCTCAGATTGGTCCTCGGCCCCCTGACACCAACGGCTCGCTGCTGTTTTGTTCAGGTCATCAGTCCACCTGGTAGAGATCGACATGTGCTTCTTGACCAAGACTCGGATGAAATCTGAGGATTTTTATTCCCCATCGATTATCATTCCTACGAACGATGTGCCCTATCCACTGTCACTGAAGCTGATTCATTCATAACACATAATATTAATAATGTCGGTAACATTAGTTCGTCTACAAAGTTTGTCGTTGTGAAGCTTATCTCATCGAGTCTTAATAATCAATCTCGTTTGGTTAATCAATCGTTATTTGTGTGATAAAGTAGCAAGACGAAAATAACAATATTCAGCTTAGTCGGCCAATAGTTGGCGTACAAATAAAAAAATGGTTACAATTAAATGCTACACTATTATAAAATAGCAGTGTTGATAAGCAAACGTCACGATACAGTTAATAGTTGAATGTCAATGTGGTAAATCAAGCCATAAACGTCTTTTTCATATATAAGGCGACAGAAACTTAAGTGATCAGATGCACATGTCAACACTTAAGAATTCATTTGTATTATAATAATACTTATTTATTAACGCTTCATTTAAAAAATGTATTGGCAGGAATTGCACATTGTTATAAATATTGCACATTCACTTATGTTTAATTTTTTACCGTTTTCTCTTGTAGCGATACACCTAAAAACCGGCAAGTCGTAACAATCAATCTCTTTTGATTAAGATTATGTACTGTACATATAACTTTGTGCAATAGTTAAATATTTATTTATTTTTACGTATATATTTTTTTTCGTAAAAATTACAGTAAAACTTAAAGTTATTCTTATGTTGCCCTTATATAAAGTATGTCAGTTGTGCTATGTTATATTTTCTAAATATTTTTTTTTTATTCATAGTTTTAAAAAAACTTTTATTTTTTTTATACTTGTTTCAAATCAGTTAGTGTAAATTGACCGTCTATGTAGCCACCGCCGTTGTATGAGTACATGTCGTAAAAACGGTTTTGATCGTAAAAATATAAATTGAAAATTTTCCCTCACATTCCACTATCGCGTGTAAACTGTGTCCGTACGTAAAGTGATATGAAAGGGTATTTTCTTGACTTATTAAAACGGAACTCTTTAATGATAAAATTTGTTAACTCGCACTAACATCACAATCGAGCCCCATCGTTATGGCCTCTAACACTAACCGGACTTGATTACTTACGAGCTTTCAGTAGCACGAACACGCTTATAACATTTCGTTATTAACGTTCACCCATCCCAGACACGATAGTTTGTATTGGAATTAAGATACTCCGCGTAAATCCATTGTTATTAAATAACAATTTATCTACTTTGCAACAATTTGAAAACACCATGTTCCTGTAGACGCATGTCGCATATATGTATCTCCCTCTCACTAGTAAACGAACATAAACATATATGACATCATGTAATAACACCCATTTATCTTATAAATAAAGAACCCCCTGTATAATTAAATGGCATGTTTCTTTTCTATACCAAACCGATAAACAAGCAAACGAACTACAATTAACAACGCGGTTTCCCCTCTTCGATATCCGTCAGCAACGCTTCGGTAATGCCTTTGGTGCTACTAATGTCCATCGGCGACGGATGATGATGATGGCTATTTACCATGAGATGGCTCGTCTGCTCGTTTGTGGAGTTGTTACTTTAAAACACCTGATAAGTAGTAATTCTTGGCCAGCTACAATACCGAACAAATCACTGAAATACTTCCGAAAGCTGAGATGAGTCTGTTCAAAGTACAAGTAAGTGATATTGGAGGCATAATTCGATACGATTTTCAGACTTCCACAACGTGAATATTGTTGAGTACTTTCGTATCACATAGTGATGTGATTAGGCTATCATCATTAACACAATGTATGAGCACACGCGTGACCATGTGCATTGCTCGGATCGCTCCAAAAGAGAAGAATTAAAGTCATAGTAAGTACTCCAGGTCGCGAATCAGGAGACTTAAATTATTCCAGAACACTATCTATAACTTTCATGTTATACTTTTAGATATTTGTCTTCGCGTATGATATTTTTCTTAATTCGGTAATAATTAACGCACGCTGAAGAATCAAAAGTGCGTGGAAATTGAATCCTGGTTCACACCACGGAACCAATTTTCAAATCAATGTTTAACCAAACTACAACTAGATTAATATTTAATATAAATCAGGTCCATGGTAAGTTCCATGACTCTGAAACTAAGATACATGTAGACGTCTCTTGGACGAAGGGTTCCGAAGCTGAAAGGTTTCTGTATGATGTCTTATTTGTGTCCATAAATAAGGTATCCTAGAAGACACTAGAGTCGCGCCGCTAAGCCTGAGCTTCTGACCACCTAAACGAGTAGCTAATAAAGTTTCGTTACGATGTTATGTTAGATAATTTAGCTATTTCCCGGTGAAAAGTATCTTAGATAATCAATCATAATGTAAGTTCTAAATATGCCAAAAGTTATTTAAATCTGTTCATTGGTTGTAGTGCTATACGAGTACATATAAATAGACACAAAATCCAAACAAAATGTTTATGGCTCTATATCGATATAATTTTAACTTTGAAAAGATATTCGGAGCACTCATTCAGCCTCCTTCAGTTTTAATAATCCTATAAATTACATATTTGTTAATATTACGTATCGCCTGTACTATACATGATGTAGAGGCGTAGAGTTGTGTGGAGCCCATTCATACAGAGGTGTAATAGGACACAAATGGATGTGTTGGCTCATTACGTAATGTCGTTTTAAAGCGACAACTCGCTGCGGACGCGCCGGACCTGTTCCGTGTTCTCATTGCTAACAATATTATCTTCTTAACATATACTTGAAGTTTTAAATAAATTAGGGGTGTCAGTGCTCTAGCAGCCTTTGAGTCCAAATAAACATCAAAGTGCACTCTGCTGACTAATTAAAGAATGAAAAAATATATTTAGATGAATACTTACTGTGATTTATATAAATTTAAGTCTTAACTATGTACATTCAGACGAGTTTAGGATATCAATCTCTTTTGTAAAATTGCTTCAATTTAATTGGGGTTTTAATTTTAAGTTTGAATTTGTATCACACCTACTATGTATATACTAAATTTCTCCTTTGTAACATTGTTGACAGAGGTATAGCTTGCGTGGACAGAGATGAAGCGCTTCATTTTAATAAGTAACATAATATATAATAAATTTTCTACAAGAAAAGTTAACTGTAATCATGATTTTTTTGTTTTATACAGATATTTCCACTCGATTGCATGGTTATCGTGCGAAACTTTTGTTCTATGTAATTGGGTTGAAATATTGGTATAAAATACAAACATCGTGAGTACCCGTTATCGTTATTATAATTATGAGTTTAAAATAATATTACTTCAAGTAATTTTTTCACTATATCGGTTTAAAAGTTTGCTACGGTAAACGGTATTTCAAACCATGTTTGACTTCCGTCGGCCGCACACGTTACGGCATCACGATACAATGGACACACACGTCAACGGATCAACTAGCACAGTTTATACGTAAATTTGCATACATTTTAATAAAACCAGCCAAGAACACTTAGCTGGAAAAATGTTGTAACTCTACCGAGAATCGAACCGTGATTTTACGATAAAATAGTCCGGTTTGGAAGCAAAATTGCAGGTCACTCATGATCTTGAGCTATTCGGTACCAAGTTATACTTTATGACACCTAGAAAAAGGTACCTTAAATACAACCTTGAGTAACGAATTATTCATATCTTGTACAATTCGTTATAATTTTTATAGAACCTCTGAAACTGAAAGAGCGTGGTGGTGGAAATGTCCAGATACGGAAAGTTATCGCTGCCCTCTGGTTGAATTTTATAGTTATATAAAGTTAGGGAATCGAAGCTTAAACATATTTATAAGATTTTAACGTAGTACTGGATGATGGGAGCCAATATCACCTTAAACACTGCACTTGTTCCCTTATCACTGTATATCATTGTAGTGGATTTAAGTTTTCACGCGTGGATACTGTTGAGTTGCAGTTTACTTTCAAGTTCAGATTCCAACCCAATACCGTCTTCCGCTACGTTTGAAACTCGCTGTCATTGCACGCTTGTGACAGGATTTTTGGCAGATGATTTTAAATTCCAATATTAAGATGTTTTTTTTTGGTAATGTTCATAAAATTTATGCTACGAGTAACTTTAAATTATGTAATTTAATAATACCGTCACAGGTAAAGTTTAGGACCACACGTTTCATGATGATATTAATATAAACTAGGTTGGCAGTATAAAATGATATCTTTTCCGGTTTTTAGTGCAAATTTTATGTGTAGGAAATTTATAAACGACTGTCCATATAAGAGTTAATTATTCCTACGATCCTGCCTGCAATCTAGATCAAAATAACCTGGTCTAGGTTATTTTTCCGAGCTAAGAACGTGTCGTATTGAGAACGAATAGATACGGGAGAGCACAATGCACTCTCCTTCTTCTTCGAGGCTGCTAATTGCATTGGCGAGAAGTGAATATATTATTTTTGGAACCCTTTATATCGTTTGACGGCTTTCAAACTGCTTTGATGATGGATATCTAACGATAACGAGTTAATGATTTATCCAAATTATGAATGTTGTAAGTTTATAGATCACTTATAATTATATATATATTATTAAACAATAACAATAATATAATTCAATAATATTATAATTCAATTTATACATTAAATCAAATCAATTCAAGAATTTATGTTTTTCTACGAAGTGTATATTATTAACTAATAGCATAAGTATTGAGTCATAGGCAGAGTTGATAGACTCTGGTGATAACCGTACAAGCTTGTGACGGCCGTGGTAATCATCGCAACGTTATTTTAATATTTAAATTTAATTGTTTTACTTGGATCGTGATTCGTGCCGTAACTCAGTCGAAATATCAGATTAAATAGTGTCTTAAATTAACGTATTCGATGTCAACGCCCCAATGGTGCCTTTAGTATCAAAAAGCCCTTTAATGGTTGTAGCCACTTATTATCTGATCGTCTGTCTGCTCGTTTGTGAGCAACTGAAATAAAAATATATTAATTATCGACTGTTAGTAATTAAAAAACATCAGCAGACTTGCTATGAACTCAGGCGATAGTATCGTTTATCGTTCAACGTAGTGAGTGAGACCAGTCGGTAAGAGTCCAGATGGGAGATAGGTACCGTCTAACAGTACTATGCAAAACCGTTTGAGGTTTTAACCAATGTTTAGATTGATAGATATTCAAACTTTAATTGAGGCCACGGTAATTGCCGCCGCGGCCGCTCTATTGAAAGACGAAATACGAAAGTACGTACCTCTACGTAGAGAATGTGCAAAATTGATAAAATCTTTCGTGTATAAAATTTTGAGCGTTAATCGTGTCCGAGAACAAATCTTGCACGCACCTTTGGCTATATAATTTGTACGTGGATTACTAAATTATCAGGATTTTTTTTCGGTGAAGGAAAATAAATCAAACTCTACAATATTTACAGAAGTGTATGAAATGAAGGAAAGATGAATAAGAATCAACGTTTAGTTAACGGAACCGCGCAGCCATTTTTTTGCGGTCATGTCGTTAGACTTTTTATGTATTTGGAAAATATAAAAAAATAATAAAATTACAAAGAAATAAATATTGCTGAGATAGATTTATATGGACTTTTTTCTGAGTAGGTAGATGTCAAAAAGCTGTTTAGTAATGACATAACAGTCTAACAACACTATTGTGGCCTTCACCTATCATGAGAGGAAACCTGAGCCCAGCAGTGGGACAAGAACAGCTTGTGATAACGATAACGACTGCTATGTAAATCACATTGATACAAAACAGTATTCATAAAAATAACTACCTTTATTACAAATCCCTATCTTCACAACGTCCAATCGCTGATCAAACGCAGCCTCGTTATTATAAATAATTCAGTTCCATAGAAACCGCGAACCCAAAGATTTCTTTGTGTAAACATAGTGATATACACAGCCCGTACACACACATGCACAGATGCATCACATAAAACAGTGTTTGGCTGGCGTGCCAAAAAACACAAGGGAACGGGGGCGGCTCCGTCGGTCTTGATACTTGAACCGGTACGGTCAAACTAAAAAGTGAAATCATAGTTTCTTTGATGGCTGGCAACAGATCTGTGATATTATTCGATATTAATGCGTTTTAATGTATCGAGTCTAGTGAATCAATATTCAGTATGAATATTTTATATTACATTACGGCCATACGCCTTTGGAATTCCCTACCTGAAAACGTACGTCACGTCGATTCCTTAAACTGTTTTAAAACTAAAGCCAGAGAACACTATTTCCAACTCTGATTATGTGTTCTCCTTACTTCCCTAATCCCACCTCGTTCATTGATGTCTACTTACCTATTACTCAATTTTGTTTAGTACACCCTGCCTCTAGATAATATTCTCATGCTTTTAACTTCTAACCTTAAGGTTGTCTGGAAGAAATCGCTT
>DWPT01002311.1:0-16430 GCA_018251895.1 Agathymus mariae mariae | reverse complement strand
ATCAATATTATGCAACATGAAGTCATTTTTTACCTAATTTATAAGGTTTATTTTGTCTTTGTAATGTAATATTGAAATGTAGTGTAAAAACAAAGTAAGCAAAATATATAACAGTTATATATTTTGTTTATTTCGTTTTCTTTTAATTTTTCTATCGATCCGGTTTGGAAAAATAAGTGGGTACCTACAGTTCAGCTGGAAAAACAAGAGTCTGATCGGATGCCTGTGATGTTAGACGCTAGCCTTCAAATGCCAGCAACTGTAGGACAAATACATACACATAGCCGGGTTAGTAACCAGAAAACTACAAGCAAAAATCAAATGACCAGAATGCTTATCGTTGGTTCCTGCAAATGTTAATTGTTTTTTCACAATCTGATTAATTTGTCAGATTTCGATCGACTGTCGTATCCTTTTTTTTTATAAATTATGCACACGGACAGAGGCATTTTAGAAACAATAAAAATAAACGATAGTGGAAAATAACTCACTCGAGTAATCTATCAGTTATATCAACACTAGTTTTTTCTAAAATAATTGATAATGAAGTTACTCTGTGCACAAAAACAGTCACCAGATAAATAATGACCATTACATTTTGATTGATAACATTATAGTCGCGAAATTTATCGAAATCCGTCTTCACTATATGGTTAAGAAGGATTCTATATAAATGACTTCTAGACAAAAATTAATAATATTTCGCGGTACATAAGCTGTGGCGACTCGTATATAAACTCACCAATATCAAGTCTGCGAGACGACTGCTTAAGAAGAGAACGGATTCTATGCATTCAAATAATTCAATGACAGCAATTTATCTAAATTAAAAATATTTAATTGGGTTATTTATTTAATTATAAATCAAACAATAAATATATTTAAAATTTACTTCATGTGTTATATACGCTACACATATTTACGCTGTAAAATAGTCATTTCATGCAAGAATTTTGTAAAGAAAAGTTTATGATTAAAATCCTTAACGCTTTTGTAAGTTAAGTATTTGCAGGAGAAAAACCAAAAGCACTAGTGTGGAAAAGAATAACTTATCGCAAAAAGCATTGTTTATAGTACAATAATATTGTTTTATTATTTACATAGTCCGGTACAATAACTGAATAACGCCATCCCCCCGCTCCGACTCAGCTGTCGTAGTCGACGTTGCAGCACGAGCGCGAACCAATCCCTACTTTCGTCCTGAATTTAAATCAATCACCGAGCATGTCTATTTGTAACCTCGTATGTGATTTGTATTTTGAATCATACGTCGTTTTGGATCGAAGTAGGGGCACTTTTTGTGCGGATTTTGTTCTGAGTTAGACTTCCTGACTTATTATTTATTCGTAGGTCAGAACATAAAGTTAAATCAACTTTTTTTTTTATTTATTTATTTAATTCGCAAGCAACCGGTACAACATAAAACCGCGGCGGGAACTAAAACAAATCTAATAATTGTCTAATAAATATTATTAATATTAAGACGACCAATAAGTAAAACCTCAGAACAAAGATTAATCTGTCTTTTAAAATCTACCCATCCCGGAACTCAAACCCACATATGACGGGCCCTTTGCTAGTAACAAAGTAACAACTGGACTACCGACTCATGATTAAGTGGCAACGACTGAGTTAAAGACAGGTTCCGTTGCAACAGTTCCATAGTTATTGAACCGTTGTTAAATTTTAATTTTAAATGTCACCTTGTTGAAAAACAAACATCTACATCGCATTCTAAACTGACATAATCAAAATAACCTTCATTAAACGCAAAGTTAAAGTACCTATTGGTAATACGTGGAATATGCCTAATCACGCATTAACTTATTCAATGCATTATCTTTCGAATTAGTGATACTAATAACTTAAAATTGCTTCCCAGGAAGTAATTCTTAATGTTATTATGTGAATAAATAATACAATTCATTGCAAGTATTTTTAAGTACATCAAATTAGGTACAACACTGTTCCTGGTATGAAATTGGACAAATGACGCCGCACGCCGATGCCAAATTCGCGTACATGCATTCGAGTTTATTCTCTCAGCATTTCAAGTCATCATCGGACTTGTTTGTGTTCGTCAGATTGCAGTCGTTAAGCAATTGTTTCGAGTGGTATTAAACATTTTCGACACCCGAGTTCACCAATATACTCAATAAGCAGTGGAGCAACGTTATGAAGCACGCTTCAAACCTCATCAACTACGAAGGGACAGCCCGTAATGTTTCCATAATACTTTCAAACTCGACCTGTTTTATTTTTGATGAGAGGAAAATATTCTATGTTGAAATATATGCCGGGTTCTTATCACATTGCGGCAACTACTTAACAACCAACTATTGCTGATTTTCGCACCTCAGGAGATGACGACAGATCGGAGTGCCAAATAAAGTTGTCTGTACATGATCTTCCTAATAACCTTGGGTTTCGTCACGTACCATGTCCGCTAATACATTGGTCAACGATTAATTCGTTAGTGTAGCAATGCTATTGATGACAGATGAACACATTGTGCGGTATTTAAGACCCTGTTATACGGTATTTTTATTTCATAAAGTGTTGACGAGCTATTATTTAATAGTACAAAAAATTTAATTAATTTATTTTACATAATTTTGTCAAAAAGAGCCGCCGCGGTGTCTTTGGTGATGAATGAAAAGTGTTTAAACAAACTACCGAGAATAATGTAATGTAATGTTTATAGATATTTGTAAACGTTTTATATGGTTTTCTTATCAATAGAGATTGAAATATTGATTTTTATATATTTTTGTTTTTCTACAGCATTACCCGGATGTCGCTGAACAGATTTTGATGGAATTAGTCATATCTGTACAAGTGGTTTACGACTTCACATTACGTCAATATCTATTAAACAAGTCATCTTGGGACATCGATTTGTTCCCATTTAATAGGAAATAAATAGTTAGTATAAATTGTCTCTTCAAAAGTATTACGTCGTTTACTTTCCAGTTTTGACTGTTATTCTGCAGCTATTGCAATTTATGGATGAGTTTCTAATTCATAAAACAAGAAATATCGACCCTAAGACAGTACGTGTATAACGTAATGTTCGTTTTGTGTTTTATAATATCTCGAGACCATAAGTTTAATCGTAGTAATATTTTATATATTTTACTTATATAGTTTGCTTTTACTGAAATACGACTTCATGGTGCAAAACCAGTTTACTAATATTATTGCTACTAGAAAGGTATATTTCGTATGCACTATAAATGTGTCAAAAACACCAGTAACCATATAACCTTGTCCTGATATTCGAGTTTTAACGCGAGGTCTCGGTCGGCCGTCTGTACGAGCTTCAACGAAATGAGACCGAACTAAATCCAATTTTAGACGGATAGAGAAAAGTTTATTTTTCCAATGGTTTTATCAGCAATGTATCCTATTACATGTGCCTAATACGTTATGTTAATTTCTGAAGTAACCACTAAGCCGTGGGACATTGCCGCAAGAATGGGAGTTTTTGTGACGAACGCTTTCTCGCCTTGACTGCGTTTTGTCTTATTTGCATGCGGGATATACATAATAGGTACCCTGTACGGTACAATAAAATTTTATGAGTCAAAATACTTATGCAAAAAAGGAAAATTAACATGTACATGATAAAACTTTAAATTTCAATATTATTTCATATTTATTTACACATAAAATAATTTTCAAATACTTTTACTAAGAATAACACCTATGCAGATACAACTTTCTTCGTACTTTCTTTCTTTCGTACCTTCTTCTCATTTCCGGGCCGACAACGCATCAGCAATACCTTTGGTCTTACTGATGTCCATGGGCGACGGTGACCACTTACCATCAAGTGACTCGTCTGCTCGTTTGTCGGCTATTTGTAATAAAAAAAAAAAAAAACTCAATTATATCCCCTAGAAACAGGCCCTAGTTTGAACGAGTGTGTCGCGCACGGGAAACCCGACTGCGAAACATGAAACCCACCTCTAATTTTTCAAATTATGTATATTCGTACTGTAATAGAAGCGCCACAAGTGACCAAAATCATATATAGCGGGCGAGAGCGATTGTCCAGAGCGAATGAAGGAATCTAGAGTAGAGTCCCCAGCAGTTCTAGAGTAGAATTCCGAACGTAACTAAATAAAATTGTCTGCAATATTTTGATAAAAAGTAATAAAATAACGTATTATAAGTCCCCGTGTTATTTTTTTTATTTGGTTAACCAATGCTGTGTCGGCTGACACGCTTTTTTATAACCGGCCAGGACTTTATGGAAGCGACCTGTGTTCAAACTTTTCCTTGTTTTTAATATTATATAAGTAGTTCAAAAGTAATTTCGACGCTGTTATTAAGTACGCCGAAATGACCCATTTTGCTCGCACTCATCAAGAACCCTTCGCCTCTTTTCAAATAAATGAGATGAAAAATAAATTATCATTTACTTCGGTGAAAGAAAACATCGCGTGTAAAACTTACATACGTGAAAATTCTCTATATTGTCTGCGGCCATTAGGTACCCCTTTCATTGCGAGAGAAGATCTGAGCCCAGCAGTGGGACAACCATGGATGGTAATGATATTATAATTAGACCCAATTTGTAACTACAACGATATAACTAGCCTTGGCACCACGACATCACCTACACTAACTATCGTGCATTACATAAATTACTTCCCATTACAACACCTAGAGACCTCTGTCGGCTCACAAACAAGGTTAAGCACCTAGATTTGGTTTTGTTGTTCAATTGAAGCTGAATTGTACTATATTTTAAAGTTCCTGATAAAAGCAATATTATATATTAGCCTAAGTCGTAAAATTGAGTCAGGTAAACAAAAATCCGTTTCAAATATGTTTTAAAAAATAACCGCACATAATGTACTTAATACCTGACGACATTTTCGTAAATAAAGTGATAAGTAAAAGTGGCATATATGGCCCGATTGGAAATCAAACTAAGAACTCTTGATTGTGCGACATGCATTTTTAACTGGGTCTATAGGTGATTGATATTAATGTAATGATTAAATTAATTAATTAACAATTCAAATGTTCCATTTTCATAAGAAAATTTCTCGCTTCCTTCGTTATTCAAACAACGTATGGGTCACTCATTTGTCGTTACGGATAGATGACGTTGACCAATAGCTAGCACATCTTTTTTTTCATCTACTTGATAGCCTATTTAAATATAAACATAAAAAAACGTACAATTAACAAAACATGATAAAATGCAATGACAATAAGGTAAAACAATAACAGCATTATCTATTTCTCAGGATCTTAATAGAATATTTTAATAATTATTATGGAAGTTTAAAACTAACTCGTTGATGTCTATTGTACGCTCATGCTCTTACAGCGACAGTTTGTTAACTCTCAGCCCTGCTACGGTACTCGGCTAGACGTTGGTAAAACCAAACAAAGCGTGACAAATTATTGTGAGCTCGAAAACATGCGTTTATAGTTTCATAGAATGTCTTTTGTTGACTTGTTGACTGGTAGAAAAGATAAATCATAACTAGCTAGCATACCCACCTTGCTTCGCTTCTAGATACATCCTTTCCTCTACTAACGGTACCCGCACCAAAATATTGTTATTTTTTATCTGCCTTTTATTAATTACATTTATTGGTTTCTACAGATTTTAAATTAAGGAGTGACTTATTTATGCAATAGCTATAAAAATACCTAAAACAGTACTTACTTTCTGTTAACATAAGGTCATCATCAAGTAGCATCCAACGTTTTTAACTAACTACATTTAATAAAAACTCGGCCACGATATAGTCTTGTTATCTGTATATAAAGAGGATGAATGCGTTTATATACATCCCTGAACCCGAGCCAACTCACTTTGCTCGTGATATATCCTGTGGAACAGTCGAGGCAATAATTTATTGTAACTAAAATTATGAAAATATTTTATACTAATATAAATCCAATAAAAAAGAATGATTATTTATTTTGTAACAGTAGATGATGTAAGTCCTATATAATATTATTAATAACAATAGAAATGATCGACAAGAGTGAGAGTTGGACAAAAATACAGTGATATTATTCAACAAATCTTTACAACAAACATTATTGTAGTTTCTTTCAGCTAGTTATAAACAACTTGATTATAAACAACACGAATAACAATGTTATTAACGAAATGGTCACAATCAATTTTCTAATGTATATGTTATTAGGCGAAACTAAAATTTATGGTAATCGTCAAACTTTCTTTTTTAAGGGAAAGTCGGGTCAAAGACGGACCGCCGCCGAATAATGAAGTGACGATATTAGTTACATGATACGTAACATTCAAGTACCGGTGATACGAATATAAACTAACAATAATACTGTAGGTAACAACCCGAATTTCTGTCATATTAAATATTATTTAAGAATTCATTATCGAGAATATCTTAGTTGCAGGGCGACGGCTAATGTCAACAACGATTGACTGTGTACGTGTCCTACGTGAAGCTTATAGTTTTATACTTATCAGGTGGGCTATAATATAAGCATAATCATGATTATTAATGGATATTAAAAATCAACGATAAACGTTTACCACTTCGATAATACCTTCATTCGATGACCCTGGAGGCCATTAGTTGGTGCCTTAATTATAAGCAACGGGTCCTAGATTCCATTCCAAACAAGGCACACATTTATATGCATATATCAAATAAATTAATATACAGATGGATAATTGTTTATTCTCGGATCGTAATTTTCCATTTATGGATGTCCAAGTCACAAACGGCACAGAGTTGCCCAGTGCGTATCTACCTATCACGTACCAAGGGGCTGTTAACGAATACACAGTCACTGCACTTTTGTTAAGGTAATTACAATATTTAAATCAATGTCACGCTAATAGATCAGCGGTTGCATGCATAAATAATTCTTGCGATAGAACCCACGAAACACAGCTTTAAATATTTATAGACAAACAGTAAGGGTTCAAAGATGTTACGTATTACAAAGACCCCTTATATAACTTCAAAGGTTTATTAATAAATCCAATTCAACTGGCTTAAGATTAAGAGATTCAGTGTTATAAGTGTATTTCATAATTGAAAACACCTATATCTATTACACACGCAAAAGTTTCCGTAAAGCTCACTCAGATGCCAGCACAGATTTCCATTACCGTGGATGATTTAAAACCAAATTAGAAAAGTTAAAAATTTAGTCACAAACTTTAGTCTCATATGTTAACAAAAGACGGGCCCCAAGATCAGATCCACATCCAGGATAGATGTATTGTCGGATTGTATTTCTCACTCAAGCTTTATTGAATTGAAGTAAGGGTTTTTCCTTTTCTTTTGAAAAGATATCATCTTATGTACTGCCGAAAGTCAACAATACGACCAGTAGCCCACCACAAGCGTTGCGGTACAATTGTACTGCGCGATTAACCTTAAAAATACCTCTATTTTAAAATACCTCTGTCACGGGTTAGCTTTTAACTGTTTACTTAATTGATTCCGGGTTTAGTCGACGGTTAAATAATCAGTTGCTATTTAGTAATAATAAACCAAGCAGTTCCGATGTCGTGGTCGGAGTCCCACACGGATAGACGAGATTCGAATCCAACACACACAAGTTATTGGATGACTAAATGACAACATAATATAATGACTTCTATGTGATGATGGAAACCACTACCGACAGCTTAACGAGCCCCCAAAAGCACAGAAGCGCTTAATTAATATTATACTGGTCACCCAACCAGCAGGCGAGTCAGAGATTGTCTAATTAGGTAGATCAGATACGATTGACAAAAGCTCGAACTACAAGTGAAATTATTCATCATAAAGACAGTTTAAAAGGAGCTTGTTATGCACTAAACAAATTAGTTTCCAAAATTTCGAACTGAAATTCCACAATAAAAAATTACCTCTTGATGCTTTTGGACGGAAACTTACATAAAGTACGAATTTTTCTACTATTTTAAAATAGTATTTAATGCGCTATATTAAACTTTGTTTGACGGGTAAGTTATTGTTTATGTATTAATAAAATTTTAAAGTTTACAAATTACTATAGAACGCTTTAATAATATCCAAAGATAATCAAAGTAAAACACCACAAGTCATCAACAAAAATAATTTCACAGTCGCGGCCGGCCCGCTGTAATTGTATATTGAGATATATGAAGCAATGTAAACGAGTTACGAACATATCTCCAATGAAATTGATTTCATAACACACAGATGGATACAAAAAATTCTCATTATCTTCGATCCACCAGATCGCCACGTTAAAGGGGGTTTTTATGTTCTGTCCTAACTTAATAACTTTTTTATGCTACTTGCCGGCCGAACAGCCTCATGATTTTAAGGGCTCACCGTTGCCGATGTACTTCCACAGCACTAGATAAATAAATACAGCGGTAATTCCTTTTATCAAGTAAAGCAATTGTGTTAATTTTCTCTCCACAGACAAGCAGCACGCGAATCTACTATTTCTCCTCCTATATCTTCTTGACCAACGATGTGCCTCTGTAGCGGGTCAGATCGGATCAATAGGCGACCTTAACCAGAGCAAAACCTGCTAGTAACATAGTAATAATAAATAAATGCTTTGTACTAGTAAAAACTTAAATAGTGAAGCGGTGAATGCGTCTTCGTGGATTAAACCAAGTACTATGTCGTTTGAGGTCCAGGGCGATGAATAGGTTTATACGTACGCAAAGCAGCAGCATTTCATGGCGTTTGCACAAGTTTATTATTGCCCAGTTTATTGCGTCCAGTCATAACGAACATTTGACTACATCAAACACTGGACCAGTCTAGCGAAAGTGCCAACTGAACCGGTGTTTACGTCACATTGTTGTAACAAAATATTACATGAAATATACAAACGAATGTTATGTTAGTTTAAAGTCGATAGTTTATTTCTTAATCTTGCCAACCATCGTGCGTCCGAATCACTGGATTGAATGAATAATCATTCATCGTAGTATAATATATTCCACAGTAGCCGAGCAATGGATCCCAGGTTCGATTCATGGCCGGAACCAACATTTAAGTGAAGAAATATGTGTTAATTTTTGTCAGTGTTATGTCATAATGTGCACGTCACACCAGCAACAGAGGGATTCCTAATGCGGGTGTGTGTGTATGTGTGTGAACATTTATTTAATTGTTATTATAATAAAAGTACACATAGATAAATGTAATGCAACCTCAATCTGTCACGCTTACAATGAGATATATAATGAAATAGCTCCCGAACACTGAGAATGCCCATCTATAAATTTTTGTTTAGTGCGTGTTTATCAAGAATAATTTAAACATAACAATCGCATATACTGCTGTCGACCTAATCAATTGAAGGTAGCTAACATCGCAATATCTCACAAATATAAACCATTACCAGCTAACTGATGTCATTTACTTTCGCATTTTACTTACGTCACCTGAAGCATTGTTCGGGTTAGGTTAAGTCAGGTCAGGTGAAGCTATAGGTCAGGCTCTTGTATAATCATCGTCACGTCAGTTGGAAAGGCTAAAAGCTAATGTCAAAGCGCTTTAAAAAGTCCCGATCATCAAACAAATAACTAACACAACATTATTTAGATATAACACGTATTTTCTATATGGACATTTAGTCCGCGTCACACTAAAGTTTATTGAGCCTTAAATAAGGTTGAAGTAGTGGTCCTGAAGTACCGAGAAATTCCAAGCATCAGCTCATTACCCATGCGTCAACTCGGAAGCACTAGCCTCGCCCAATGCGGCAAGTGCGCTGTTGATACACCATCATCCCTCATACCATATTGACTGGAGACTCATGATTTATACATTAAACGTCTATACGTCGACCCAGTTGCCGAGGATCGCAGTCACGATTAAGCCGCAGATTGTCTTGTGCACTCCAACGATGATTAAAATTTTAAATCCCACCCCAGTTCTCGTCCAAGGTACATCATTAGAATTTTAAAACGAAATACACTTTAATCAAAACGTATTCGAACGTTTCTGAAGATAGGTATAGTTCTATTGATGATATAGGTTCATAACACACGTATCAATTCTAAAAGGTTTCGTCACCGTATCAACTCGAGCTGCACCGCGGTTCGTGAGTTGTCCCGAGGCGATTATGATACGATTCCGATTAGTGTGCGTTGCAGTAGGGTTGATACGGTGGCGATCCCTTTCCGAGTTGATATGTGTGCCATACAACGACCCATAACGACATAATTGGGGTTCCATCTACACTTGAGCCCAAGTCAAACTCCCCTTGTGGTGATGCAACCGGCTAAACTGATGAGGGTGACCACGTAGCTGGTAGCTTGTTTGTTATTTTGTCGACTAGTTACATACAAAATATATGTATATTTCATCATGAGTACATCTATCTAACTTACAAAGACGTTTTGAACATTCCGTATTCTATTTTATTAAAATTCACTTGCAATATCTATTTAAACGAGAAAGTCGAATTATTTAAAATTAAGCGGCCCTGGTTGTACGATTAACGTAGTTTTGTTGCTACAAGACGACATGTATAGGTATTTCGGATCTGGATACGGATATATTAATATTATTTTCCCGGTTTCATTTGCGGTTACGAATATGAAATTATTTTGATTTATCCTAAACATTAGTTACCGATATAAGATGATTTAGGACATGAAAAAAATGTATTTACAAGGTAACAGTTCGATTTTTATTCTAGGTATTGTTTAGTATATAATCACAGAAAAACCAATAGCCTTAAAAATTAAATAATAAAAGCTGACTAAAAATTAGTGCGACGCGGCTAGTGTATCAGCTCGCCAGCCGAAAACTTGTCATAACGTGTTTTATTGAGTCGCTGCCCGTATAAGTCCCGTCATTTCGGACTTGATTACAACGGATAAAAATAATAATAATAAACGTTTACACACTCACATCCCCACTGTAGGTTCCGTTTACTTTAGCTTAAACTGTTAATCAAACACCACAGTACCAAATTATACACATACAACATATTTCTGAATCTTCTGTGGCTTTTAGCAATTGAAAAGGTGTTGGTCATAGAACTATTACTACTCATTAATAATAATAATTAATTGGTTATTAATTACTAAACAATTAATGTTTTTTTATATTATTATTAATAATTATTATTCATTTGGTTATTCAAATGTTCTTTCATTTTGGCGCAGTGAATATAATAATAAATTTCATGATCCAAATTTAGATTGCTTTGAAATCAATTACGAGAAAACAACTTCGACTTAACATTATGATCATTTTACCATTATTATTACATTGTTGGCCTTTGCGGCGAATATAGTTAGATGATTGTGAAAACTTCAACACTCCGGAATTCCACCACTTTGATTCAAATGCTCATATTCTATTTTACTCTCTGAATGTGATTCACGTGCAAAATATTCTTGCATATTGCAATTTGTAAATTTAACTTCATGATTGCTTAAACGAAAATAAATATTATAAGACTTTCTAGAATGTACTCTGCTATGGCGACTCCCGTGTCGATACTCATCCACCCATAAGGTTTTGTAAGTCCTGTTGCTTGTCAAAAACTTCCACTAATTTGCACATATTTGATTGATCCTAAGACTTCTCTATTCAGCGGAAATACCCATTGAATTCTTTAAAATTATCCTGAATTCCTTTGAATCAACCTCATCACATGGCGTGCTGTACTTCTTTTAATCTCTCTGCCCTAGCCGTTGTCAGGCCCTCAAGCTACGGGCCAACCCATTGCCACAACAGTCATCCAAGGTAAATCCATAAACGACTGAACTACCTTAATAATTTAACCAGAAGCTGGTGTTAAGTAGTACATTTGAATTGGACCATCAGCCGTATTGCAACATTCCGTTGTCTGTGCCGTGAGGCCGCACGTTGTCCCCTAACGCCGTGGGTCGCGTGTCAACAGTGTCAGATGTACGTGCATTGGAGCATAACGCACCGTTAGCTGTCGTAGCTTCTACCGGCAGTACCTGCGTCGTTAATGCTGCGCTCGCACCTTCAAGAAACAAAAACCCATTAGGCGCGATTTGTAGGTATCTGTCCCATAAATAGACGACAAATTTCATTTTATTCTATCACGTGGATTTGATTAATGAGCAAATCAAGCTTTCCAAAGATATCATCCCGCGTAAATTTTTAAACATACTTTATTAAGTCTGTCTGGTCCTAGGGAAAATAATTTATAGTTTATAAACACGGAAGCATTAGTAAAATTCTAATCCATTTTACTTCTGACCTAACCTAGAGAATTGACGATTTTAAACATTGTCGATCACTTTATCGATAGGCCAAGTTCATTTTATTTATAATATGTAATAATTAAACTAGCTGACTAAATTTGAGGTGTCATAATGGAACTGCTTGGTACAGAGCCCAGTGATCTCCAACGGATGGGACCCGGTGCTATAGTTTCATTGCTTGTTCAGTAGGTAAATTTGGCTTGATCTCATGGATTGATGGAGTCTTCTATATCCCAAAAATGTAACTAGAGCGTGTACCTTTAGCTGCCAAATAAGCAAGTTACTGAAGTAACTAGTTACTGAAGATTATAACCACTCTTGTACAACTCATTTCCAATGATGAGGCATAACAACATAAAATTTAACAAATATTTTGATCCCGTCAATTCCGAATCAATCTCGCGTGGAATATTTTATTTGAAAAATATATTCAGATTTTTTTTCATGAATAAAATTAACCGTGGTATGCTATGGACGGGTTGCTATTTTAGGATCATTTGAATTTTCTGCGACGAAAAAAAATTCAAATTTCAACATTTTAATGTTTTTTATGAATGTACAAAGTCGTAAAATTATAAGTTACTAAATATTATACTGTTATTGACTGTCTTTATCATACAGGTAATTAATTTTTTTACACGTGTACTTCCTCGAAGAATGATGGTACATAAGTACCATCGTTTAAATAAAACAGCATCTTCTCCAAAATTTCTTAACTCTTTAATAAATTTTCGGTTTAGAATTTTAAAAGATTTTAGTGCAAAGATTTACTAAGCGATATTTTTATCATGTATAGGTATAGAAATTAAAAAAATAAACTATACATTGCTCGGTATTAATGTAATTTAACTATTATTGATTCAATTTGATTATTATTTTGTAATGAATAATAATTATAATACTCGAGTGATAGGAACTGACGTGCTAGTTCCATCAGTGATTACGACATTATCGAGTAGTAAATAAATGCGCAATTTTATTGCGTTCACGTTCACCTTGTGAATTCTTTTTGTGAGCTGTATACCGTATGTGACGGCATACGTTAGCGAAATGTTTTTACCGTGGTTCGGACGCGTTGTCAAAGAACCAGCAATAAGCGGGTGCTCCGCCTCCTTCTTCGCAGTTAACGCGACAACAGATGTCTTTGATGTTACAAACATGCGGGCCAGTTACCAGATGGCCCGCCTACATTTTTTATTGGCATACAGATACATTACGTCACATTTGTAAGCATTAACGTACATTTAGAGTAAATTATATTAAATACTATTCATATAACTATATTACCCAACTGTATCCCCGTGACAGTGATAAAAGTAATCAAGTCGAAATATCGTTTTAAAATGCAACAATTGTGATTTCGCATTACATTTAAAATGTAAAATATCCGCGATTATATTTTTAGGTTTTAAATTAAACCTGAGTATATTAAGGAATCAGAGCATTTTCGCTTACATCACAATCGTTATCTCGCAACGCTGCGCCCTTAAAATAGTACAACTAAAACATATCGTGCATTAAGCAATATATATATATATAATTTTAATAATAATACTACGTACAAATATTGTCAATGACCTTTGTTTAACATTGACGGTATACGCCAATTTATTCACAACCTTATCGGGTCATTCATTTAGTGGTCTACATTTTGTTCATTTCGAATTCGAATTAACAAGTTTCTTATTTTTTTGCAGGACGCATAATTGATCTTATAAGAAATTAATAGTTTCTTTGTTCTAGTTTTAATTAAGAACGATTACAAATTTGTAAACAATTTAAAGAACTTTACAGAATGTTCAAAACAGTATGTTTGAAGTTTTCGAAGAAAATCTTTAATTTATAAGTTTCTAATTGATGTACTTTATGTAATTTTTAATAGATATAAAAACTAACGGCAATAACAATAAACAAATCAAAATTAAATCATAAAGCTTTCTATACGAGGTGAGAATTACTATTAAAGATTGCACTACGAGTGGGAACCGATTAGTTCACTATACTTTTTATACAATAGAATCTTAAACAGTTACACTGGTAAAGTTAAACGCTATTTTACACGCCACATATGTTTTGGATATCTCGTTTTAGTACGGGGGTGTGAACGTTGAAGGCGTGAGGTATGAATGAGAATTTGTTTATTACTTAATACTATTTATTAACAGAGCTCCGGAAATACCAGCCACTATCGGACCTGGAATCGAACGACTCCCATTGCTATTCTGAGAAACTGCTCCCTCCGTCAGATAACGGAGCCAATTATGATAACTGGTAAAGTCACTTTCCCCTCGCGAGAGTTTAATGAACGGCATTAACTTAACTTTATCATTTCGGGCGTAGACTTTTAGGCCGGCTAGCACATTTAAATGTGATTTATGAAGACTGACGAATTTTAATTTCGTAACAATAATGTCACAGTAAAGATCTGGGCCTACCACTCACGTCCAGTCACATTTATACACCTTTATAGACATTATATACGATAATTATAAATACGACAAGTATATTTCTATCCTTGAACTGTTCTGGCAAATAAACTCTTTGACTTTGTCGAATTGAAAGACCAATTGAAGCTAATGATAATATTGCTTAAGCTTCCGTATTTTGGTTGATACGTCGAAAATTATATATCTCTGTTCTGTGACAATCGGATGTCTTCATCGTGTAGATGACGACATATTTTGATTATTATAAATCGCGTCGCGACGGTGGTTTTAAAAATGATTACCGTGCAACGAAAGACGTTTTGAGGAAACTTAAATAACTGACTTTTATTTGTTTTTAGAAAAATATAAATCTATATAATTCTCGCTTCATCTCGAGGTAGATATGTTTGATCTGATACTCATTTTATAAGCGTATCACTTTACCTCTTAGGAATAAGAAGTGTATTAAAGAAGAATATTATTATTGTAAAATAAATAATATTTCTTAGCAAAATTAATAAAATAAAACAGATGTATGAAAACTTTGTACAATGAGGGCACTTCTTATTCCTAAGAAGTAAAGTGATACAGTTACGCAAGCTTATTACCTTAATGATAATGTTATATATATATACATACATATATATTATATACATACATATATTTTAAGTTCGCTGAAGCGCTCAAGATATTTAAGAGCTCGTCAGTGACACCCAAAAAACAGAGATCAGCATAATCTATTATACGTTGAATTAATGTGTGGAATAACGATATTTTAGTTTTTAAGGGTAAGACATTATTAAAATCTTCTTAGCGAATGCAAGGAGAAGTAAACCTGCCGGCTGACTTCGATGACGTGCGCTTTCAGGCTAAATTACCATCCATAATAATCAAGATGTCAAAAAAATCTGATGTGACAAATAGACTCATTAATATCCTTATGATCGTTTCACTTATGATGCTGATGATGTCGACCCCATAGCCTATAGCAACTCGGGGTCCCGGGTTCACTTCCCGGCTGGGGCAGACCTTTACCTGACAGATAAATATATGTTCTCGGGTCATTGGTGTTCGTGACGTCATATTTGTGTAAGTCCATGCCACCCGCAACAGGGAATGCTATTGCGGGGGTGTGAGTGTGTAAACGTTAGCGTTTAACGTTTACTTATTAATTACACACACAGACTTTAAAATTATTTTTGAAGTAGTGAAAATGAAATAATCGTAACAGTCCAAATCAGAGTTTCTAATATCAGTATTAAGTATGAGATATAATTAAGTAATTTAACATGAATATTTATTAATGTCATTAAAGGAATGATTAATGAACACTGACTCACAATCCCGCAACGACTGCGGTTGATTACATTAAATGGGAACTTCTACGCCGCATTACATGGAAGTCTAATTTGAGGTCATTAACATATCGAGACATTTCACAACGAGGTACGGTTTCGGTTACGGTTACGGATATGAAATTATTTCAGATATCCGATAGTTTCTGCTACAGATACGGAGCTCTATAACATCGCTGGTTTTTACACCTCACATTGAAAAAATTCACAGATTTCGTGCCTCACACGACTATCGAGCACGTTGGAAATGAATCTACGGAATTCGAAAAAATATTGTCGCTGAACGACGAGAAAGTGTCGTTGTGAAAAAACAATGTTTTTTTTACATAGAATAAGTTAACGCTTGACAACAATCCCACCTGATGGAAAGTGGTGATGAAGTCTAAGATGTTGAGCGCATCAACTAATTAGAGCTTATTCACTCTCCTC
>DWPT01002310.1:0-16430 GCA_018251895.1 Agathymus mariae mariae | reverse complement strand
GCCGGAACACGACGAGTCGTTTGGCGGCTGACTCAAGCAGGAGGGTGGTAGCTAGCCAGGCAGGCTTCACATAAAGACAATAATACCAATAATAATTGTATATTTTTCCATCATGTATCAGCTTAGTATACCGCCATTGTTTCTTCCTGACGTTCCAAAGGTTGACTGCCTGAGAATGCTTTTAGCATTAAGTCCACCATGTATTTTTACTATCTGTATGGTTCTTAAATAATACCCTCGTTGCAGGCTTCAACCAATGTTAAATACTACATCGATTCTAATGAGATGCAGCCTAGCAGCGGCCAATAACTAATCCTCAGAAGTAATTAAACTATAATTTTAAAAGCAGCACTAAAAATCGCTCGTCGAAAACTTATATGAATTTACAGCGAAATCACCATAAAACTCTCAAACCAGTACTCGGTTGGTTGGTATCTTACTTCAGTAAAAATAACAAACACAATACTTGGAACGGCATCGTAAAGCGTCAATAATTGCCCGCCGGGTGCTACACTGCCGCGCTGTGAAAATCTTCGATCTATAAAACGCACATATACAACATTGAGTAATTGATGCTGATGTCAATAGCTCAACTTGTATCGGTGATGTTTTTGCTGTTACGGATATGCACGAACGGCAATTACTACAGTACCTTGCTTGTTTTGTTATCAATTGACATCACAAATCAGCTGTTATTTAATAAAACAAATAAATTCAAAATAATTTCGATAAATTGTGAATAGATTTACGTAGATCGTTGTTTGTTTCTAGTACCATTTTGAAAGATGTTTTAACATTGAGGAAAAGTAACAGCGGAGTAAACTCCTCAGTACATCTTTTACAACCAAATATGACAATTACAAAGTAAGTTTAACCTGCGCGGCATCGCCTGCGGCACTGTTATTTCTAGGCGTCCTTATCATATATTAATTCATCTATATCTATCCTTTACTTACAAGCTGTGCTTTAACACTTCGATTAAAAGTTTTAATAGGTAAATCACGTATTAACTTTGGAACCTTATTTTAAAAACGAACACGAGCTCCATAGAATAACGCTAAACCTTTTGAAGGCGATATGAAGACCTAACCAAATCGTGTCTATTTCTTATTTCACGATTGTGTGTATCACTTTAAACTATTGTTATAATAAAATACAAAATACATGTTCTTGGAATCACTCTTCGAATTTTGTTTGTTATTGTTTACAATCCTGAAATACCTTTTTACCTATTAACATTTATTGTTCTACGTATGTCTAAGAACTTTTTAAATTTGTTGCAAATAAACTTCATATGAGGAAAGTAAGGATAATTACCGCCCTAGTATGATTTATACGTAGGGAAAGCAAGATAAAGTGTTTCACATAACGTCAACTGATTAATGATCTGAAAGGTCCGAAACAAACGAAGGCTTTTCCGAAAATAAAGTCGTGTGAAAAACAATTTATATCCTTCAGTGACAAAACGATCATTATTCTTTATAACACCCAGCGAAATATCCATAACTTGCAAGAATACTTACATATTATATACCAAATATGAATATTTATTCACAAGAATAAAATTTATAAGTAACTTTAAATTATGCGAACCTAATAAAGACAAAAAGGTTTTACGACTCAATTCCTAGTATTCTTTGGTCGGCAGCATGGTCCTTGCAAATACAAACAAGAATCACCCATAGGAGTACCAGGAACATATAAACCAGGATAATAGCTGTCGAAGCAGTGCTAAAGCTTGTACACATTGTATGTATGTGAGTACGTTTACAACATGTAAAGTAAATATGCGTACACTATTACTAAATTAATAATTGTCTTTTGAAATTGTAAGAACTATATGGACATTACCTTCCCAAGCGGGAAGATAAGTGTAGTTACTTACTTTACCAACTGAGAGTGTAATATGATATTATTATGTATGTTGTATATTATATACACTTAAGTATTATAGAGGCTATAAGCCACATTGATAGTGACAGTGCCTGCCTAACGAAAGATGTTGGAATTGATTCTTGATTCGATAAATTAATTAACAACGTTTGTGCCGATGACTTTTAGATTTATGCTCGAGCTAAAGCAGAACAAGTTCATGGTATCGTTAATAATATAAATAATGACTGAACTGAATAAAAGTTAATCCTAGTAAATGTCAAGCTAATAAATAAGGAATAGACCCACTAATATTTAGAATAAACCTGGGTACTGTAATTTTTGACGACTTTTGAAATCTCTGAGACTTTACTTGGATAGTAATTTAAGCTGAAATGTTAATTTCCGTGAAACATTTCGATCGGTCACAGCTAATCTTGTCCCCTGAATCTACTAAAAAATGTCTACCTACAAAGATGAAAATAACTCTGGTGCAAGTTCTTTAATTTCCATAAAATCGATTGTGCTGATGTTTAACTAACCTTAATGAAGACCTGAATAAACTCGACCGTCTTTTCAATGACCGCATGCACTTAATTTACAGTCCTTCCATTTTAATCTTCAAACCTCTTTTCCAACTCATATGATTATTTAAAAGTTAATCAGAATCTGAGTCAGAATCGGAACGCTGACTCTATACAGTTTTATTGTTCTTGTTTCCTGTTCAACTCATTTCTTGTTGAAGTTGCTCATCTTTGAAACGCTCTCTTTGATGATCTTCGAAAACATGTTCACAAAGCAACCTCCAAAAAGAAACTTCCAATTCATTTTTGAAAGTTTTATGGTTGTTGTCATTATATCCCTTATTTTCCTTACATTATTATAACTTACGTTAGAATATAACAATACATTTTATATATATTCATATATATGTAGCTTCGCATTGTATAATTTCCAACATAATATATCTCAACAGGCCGCGATTGTTTCTTTTCTGACGATTGTTTTTTCTAATAACTTTACTTTCTTTTTGATGTTAAAGTCTTGTATAAATAAATATTTACACTCGGGTTTTGGGTTCTAGGCGTAATGATATGTTGCACAAAGACTCTTAGTTGAAAGACTTTTATATTATTTTGTTAACAAATCGTAGGAAATAATAAATAAAACCTTTATTTTTATTTGGTTTTCGAAACATGCTACGGCTTCGCTTCCGCAAATTGCTACTATAATTCTGGAAAAAGAAACGACAAGAAGCGAGGCGAATATTTCCGAATAAGTTAAAAATAACACTCATGTTCAATCAAGCAGTTTTGTCTTTAACACAGTCATCAATTATGTAACAACTTATCATAATAAGTATACTTTTGATGAAAGCTTTAAATGACTGGAAAATTTTAGAGCATCCGGGAATCATTCAAACTCTGCGCCACAAACGATAATAATTTATAAATACGTCATGTTTGCACTTTATCGAATCGACGCTGCCTTGTAGAGGGAACGGTTGAAGCAGACAACCGAATTCAAAAACAAACAGATATACTAAAATAATCTAGGGAAGGTAACCTTTCCTTAGTCGTCCATTAAAGTTTATCGCAGACAGCGAATGGTCCATTTATTTACTTGCAAAGCTCTGCACACAAGCAGTATTTGTAAGGAGCCATTACCGACTGCAGAATTACCATAAACAAGCCACGAATTTGTATACTCCACACTCTGTACCACCGAGTTCAAAATAACACACAATAAAACGAATAAAATACTGGCTTATATCATAATTTAATTTTTTTATATGTAAAGTGTCTGATATGTTACAATCGGCACCTTTATAAATTTACGTAAACCCTCAAATTAAAAAACGTCTCAATACATTTTTATGATACCAACACTGAATTATAAGCAGAGTTTTGTACAGTCACAGCGATTTTATAATAATCTGTAGCTTTGTTACCAAAACGAAATGAATAATTCCACAGATAATGCTGCAAAATTCAAATTTCTCAGAACTCATTAGTACGGTGATTGCACGCTTCGTGATTTGTTGTCAAAAGTATAAATAGTTTGTTATTTGATATATTTAACAGTTTTGCAACAATGACTTAGGTTTTAAAAGGCTTCTTGTACATTTTGATAAAGATGAATATGATCAATACGTAGTACCTGAATTTCACCAAAAAATTGTAATCAATAAACTATCATAATTGCAATTCATCTGAGTGTGATTCAATTGTATTGTGGTGGATGGTGATTCAAATACGTTTCGTTATCTGCCGTGTCGTGACGTCACCTAAAATAATGCTTCTGTAAACTACTTTAATGTTTTCAGAATATACTCATATCTTATGTGTGCATTACTGGTGAGCTGATGACAGAGTCCAATTTGTTCATCACTAAAATAGTAGAATAACTTTTTGTTATTTAGTTCCATAAATAAACATGAAAACTTTTTATTATAAAATTAAGAAAAACTTACTTATTAATATACAATCTTGTTCTGCGTTCCTTAACCCTGTTGACCGACTTCCACCGGGTAAGTTAAAATCAGAATATTCGAACAAAGATACCATACAGTATTTTGATATCAAATGTCTTATTATGTTATTTATGAAGGCGATTATCCTAGCAACATGTCCTCTGCACGCACCATACAGAGTGTAAGCAACAAAGTCAGATTATGGAGGCAATTTCAATTTCAAATGATGAGCACATTTGCCTTAACGATGCCTTAAGAAACAGATGGCGTTATATATTTTATTAAAGACCCCTGTTGGCACCGTGAGACTCGTGTTACAATATTATAGTCCTTACATTAGTATAAATTTCTGTGCTCTTAATAATATACCATTAGGGCATACAGTCCTCTGATTTCTTTCTTATGCTGTTATATGTGTACAGCTGGCATTAAAAACAAGCATTTTAAAAAAGTTTTTAATTTGGCAGTAAACCTACACTTATATTGGTTAAACATACTACAAATTAGATTTATGTAGTTAAGACAACCGGCAGATGTATAAGCTTGTAGATTGACAATACAAAAGATAAAAATAACTTTTCACGGATGTTAGCACCAGACAGATAGTTATTCAAATACGAACTCACTGCGGAATGATTTCAATAATTACACGTGAAATTTATACGGAATTAAATGTACAAAAAATCCTATTATAAATTTGCAAAACACATACACCTATTAAGATAAAGAACTACATTTCTAAAATACTTATACCGTTTATCAGTTTTTTAGTATCAGTGAGGATATTTCCCGTATTTCGATGTCCAAAGTAACTAAAACCAAACTAACTACGCGTCGATGTTCCCGCTTTCTTACAACGTGGGAGTCTTCAAGAGGAGAGTTAGGTATAAGTTAGTGCGTTCAACATCTTAGACTTCATCACCACTTACCATCAGGTGGGATTGTTGTCGAGCATTAACTTAAAAAAAACTAACAATTTGTTAGTAGTAAATGTAGTAAATGAACTCTTACATTTTCCTCGTGACTAAAATATTCACACATAGCCTCATGTTTGTTGAAACAGACGGCTACGCGCTAAAGTGTTCAATATTATTAAGTATTATAATGTTCTAGGGTCCCCTAAGAACATTAAACTTGAAACTAACATTCACCTAGAACATTGGACTCTTCAATATTTGTTTATTAACTACAAATTATTTGAGATTATCTGATTGTTTCGGATAATTTCGGTTACGGATATTAGATGATTTGGGAATCGGAAAAAAATATTTAATCTATTCACAAGGTAACACTTTATTTCTAGGTATTATGTAGTATTACAATCACAGAAAAGAACAATAGCCTTAAAAATCTATATCAATCTTATATATATATAATAAAATTCTAACTGATATATTTCTGTACATGAACGATTTATGAGAAAAACATTTTTTTTTATAGTTCATATTTATATATCTATTAAAGCAGTAGACCCCAAAACGAACGCTAATCTCAGAAACGGCGGAACTGACACTTGATTTCGTTCTAGTTTGCATTAATTTATTGCAGTAAGTACTATTAATACTTGAAGTTCGTTTTATTGCAATCCGTCCATAAATAAATGTTATAAATTAATTTAAAATAATGTATGTATTATTTCTTAGCTTAATACGTAGTTTTAACGAAGCGAAGCGGGGGCAGTTTGCTCTTTTAATAATAAAAACTGTCTAAAATCGAGAGCGACTCGGAAAACCTGTCATAACTTGTTTCATTTCGACTCTGCCCCTATCCGCGCTAAGGAGCGCGTGGCACTGGAATATTTTTCATAATACAATGAAATAAAATAAATTTATTCTATAAGTAAATCTTGATAATCCAAATTCTCGGCAAGCCCACTTCTACGGACTTTTCACACTTAATATCCACTTAAGATATTCTTAAGATACGACGGGATTCGGTTTGGTTAAGAGTATTTTAATAATGCTTAATCCGATCTACCTCCTTGGGTCGACAATGTGTTTAATCTTCAAACCACGACCACGGTGACTGTGGACTTAGGTAAACCTGGACAATTGTAATTATTAACATTTACTAAGCAGTATTATTAATTTTTACATATTAATTATTTATATAGAATATTTTGTAAATATGAACCGTGACAGGATTAGACCAGTTCATTAATACCAGAGAACGGAATTTATTTATTACTACCAAACTGCCCGTGCTTCGCTTCGGAAAAACTACGCCTTAAGCTAAGAAATAGTATCTACATTATTTTAAATTAATTTATAACTTTTTTATATATGGACGGATTGCAATAAACAAGTTTATGTATTAAGTGATGCCTACTGTAATACATTAGTGACAACTAGAACGATAATCGGTTAAGCCTTTTTTAAAATTAGCGCGAACAAAGGCACAGACAAACAGACAAAAATTCTATCAACTATTGTTTTGGGTTCTATTTCGATAATATAGGCTCCTTATAATATTTTTTTCTCATATATCATGCATGTACACAAAGCGATCGGTTACAAATTTATTATGTGTAAATTGATAATTTTATAGCAAAATCTATTAAGTTTCATTAATTTAAAAATTAAGAGTCTGTTTCTGAAATTTGTGTAATTTAATTTCAGCCGTTAATCGCATGTTTCACTTCAGTTAACTACATTTCATTTATAGTACTAACACCTCATTTATTTAGTTGAGAACATTACTACTGGCCACTAGGCTCACTGTAAACATTAGAATTACACTGCAGACGAACTGAACCAACGCTCGATAAACATAATTTTTAATTACGGAATAAAATAAAATAGCGAATACTAATTACGTACAATTCACCATATAGAGTTATGATTAAAATACCACCGCTATTTGGCAATCAAATCGATACACCACAGCCTAATGAACCCTTACACAGCGATTATAGTCATGATAATCGGCCAAAGTAGAGGTCTAATCAGGTCAACGACATAGTATGACGCGTTACCGGATCTCTTACAATATTCCGAGAAGGAAAACGAATAAATTATACACTATATTTATATAGTTAATCACTCAATTTGATAACCCTACCCACACAGCCCAACGTCCAGACAGTATCTTTTCATTGTCACGATCTGATGACACCCAAGGTGATAACCACTGCAAGTTTTGAGTAGCATTTATGTTAACATTATTTACAAAATCTCGCTACAGGCTGATAAAAAACATCATACAGAATACGTTGTAGATAGCGTTGTCGCCGCATTACGGGCTACGTACGTTCCCAGGCGCGCAGCTTTTTATTTTGACTCGACGTTTACTTTTATAGCTTGACCTCCGGGCGCGGAGGAAAGAGTAAAAAAGCCGAGGGCTGTCCGCCGGCTCGCCAGAGGAGCGAATCATTTTGCTTTATTCATGCTGAGCGAAATATTGGTACCGGAGTGTGGTTTTGTCATCAACACACAAAGTAACAGATATTTCCCTCAATGCGTTTCCCTTTTAATATCATCATTCATTTCTAATTTCTATACTATTTTTTAGTGTACAATAAAGATTTTTTTTTGTTCATTTTAGCATTTTAAAATTTACCTAACTAATTTTTGTTTTTATAACAATATTTCGTCTTAGTTAATAGAATCACGGTGTCGGTGAGACTGTTATATCTTCTTCGATTTACGTTGATATATACGTCAGCTATATATTTAATTAAAATAGAGGCATCGTGTCAACAAAACAAATTTAATATCTGAATATGACCATAGTCAGTGAAATGGTACCTGTAAATAAATTTCCTTGTTATGGTAAAAAACCACTACAAAATCAATGACATCATGACACGCGAATGACACATGATTCAAAATCAAGAACGGAGAGACCTAATATAAAGGCTTCGTATTGTTGCTTTTTTGGCTGAAACAGCGTGACAATAAATAATTGGGATTTATAGGTTTATATTTTATTATTTCCCGCATTTATTACATTGAAACTATCGTGAATCATCCGAGAATAATTTTTGAAAAATGTATATGTTATATCAACTCCTTAGGAGAAGATTTTTTGTATATTTTTTAGCTCCTAGACCAACAAGTTTAGGTGCAGTCTAATTGATTAACATTTATGATTGTTTGCGGCCGTCTGACGAAACTAACCTTATCAAATAAACAAATTAATAAATTCAAGTTATTGAATATTTCACAGGGAATCCTAGTACAGGTATGAGTGTTCACGTTTTTATTCAAACTTCATTCTTGTTGAACCGTAAAGGTATCAGATTATATAGACGTTCAATCACACTATTATATATGATCATTCATCTTTCATATTGTGTACCTAACCTACGCTTCACAAGCAGAATTCATGCATATACGGCATCGAGCCATGAAGCCATTATCTTGTAATCACAAAATGTACATAAATGATTGTCTCAAAAACAATTTGGATAGCGCAACACATACAAGTACGGCGGGAGCAAGGGGAGCGGAGGGAGGCGAGGGGCGAGGTGGCACAGGCGGCCTACCTGCGCAGACGCTCCCAAAACGAACAAGAGCCAGCATTCCTGGCCGCGCCCCGCTCGCCGGGCTGTGACTTCAGGGTTGGCACTTAAGTAGAATATTCGATTATTTTATAATTAAATAAATCGACACAAAATAGACCTGGTAAGACATAGGGAAAACGTTTTAAAAATAATTATTATTATATGACCGTTAATAATTCATGCTTCATTTTGACAATTGTACATGCGTTTTGTGACATAATATAGAGTCATCGATTATTATTTATTTACACACATATATTATTTAGCAGTTATTAAGCCTGTGAATGAACTTGGCGATTTTTTATTAAAAAATATTTTATTAAAGCACATCATTTGAAAAGTTAGAGGTGCCTGCAGTATTCGGACTCAAGTCTCCCGTGCCGACGACGTCCCACCATTAAACTATCACTCTTTCCTATCTACAAACATCCTTTAAGTAATAAGTTTATATTCTTAGAATACAAAATATCACCTAAATTTAGTAATTGTGCGAATTGCTAAATTAAAATGCAGTTTTTTTATGTTAATATCCGACAAACGAGCAGACGAGCCACCTGATGTTAAGTGATCACCATCGCCCAAGGACATCAGCAAGACCAATGGTATCACTGATGCATTTTCGGCATGGAAATGAGAAGAGTAAGAAAGGCTATCAAGCCCTCAGCCGGAACACGACGACACGATGATAATATTAATGATCTAACAATAACACTGATAACATAATCCTTACACGAAACCGTACACCAAGCAGGCTGTTTCCTGTCCCCTCTTACAGTACTCTGTTCTGCCAGCGTGGGATTGGGGGAAGTATTCTAGGTTACCCCAATAGGGCGGTAAAGCATTTGGTTTACGAAGGTCTCTTCTTTCTCATTTCCGTTTCATTATTATTTTCTTCGACACACGATCCCGGCCCCGATAACGAGTATAGCATCAGCGATATACTTACTTCAATATACGGCTTATGATCAATATAAGTTAGTCATTATTTCATGCTCCAATTTGAATTGCATCATAACGAACACAATAGGCTCTTCAAACAATCAAGGTAAATGGTTTTAATTTTTTTATGTTTCATTATCGTCGTGCTACGGCATGACATAGTAAGAAGATTGATGAGAGACTTAACAGAATTCAAACTGTACTTGTATTTGACCAATAGTTGCACTGTACATCATAAATAATTGCCAGCCCTGAACCTCATCCCCTGCATCCCGACATTCCCCACACAATGCAGACCTGTTGCTCCCGCCGGCGCGCCGCACTATAAATAATTCAGTACACCGATTAATTCGTGCCCCATTCCGATTCAACTGTCAATTAATGCTCGTGGACGGAGAGATATTAAGGAAGTCACTTTGTTGCTAAGTCAGTACTCGGTGGGTACGGAGGGGAATAGGTGAGATAAGTATCGGGATTGCGATTCGACAGAAGTCTCAACTCAGATTTTCGTGTTTTTATTTAACTCGATATCGTGTTCATTAAAAGTTATAGATAAGCTAGGACAAAAACCAGATAAAAATGTTGTTTAAAGTTGATTGTTATTCGATATGTTGCTCAAAAAACTCAAAAGAGTTTCTAATTATCCTGGTTGTTACCACTTCTATTGGGCTCGAGGTATCTGACCAGTATCCCCTGTTTTTTTTTTTTAATGACCCATACTTTTTTGCCGAAACCTGAAGCTACACTAAGATCTTTCCCCTCTGATTATTGGTTCTTATATTCTTATCAACTTTAGCCGAGTTTCTCTGCGAGAGCTAGTTGTAAAGACATACATTTTTAAGTTTCGTAAATCGTCTCATGTCAAATCATGTAGCACATTCGAATGTGAAGACGTACATAGTAAGATTATACAATTATAAAATGAACAGCTACATTCAGAGTCGTATCGCATTGAGTGACTTTGAACTTTCATGTATAAAACGACCATGAAAAATATACTAAAAAGTAGCATTGTTCTGTCATATTCGATTCAACTTAGTAGGGTAAGTAGGTATTGCGCTCCTGAGATATAGATGTTAATGAAATCTTGCACTTTCATAAAGGTGGGGTAAAATATATTTTTTAAAGAAAGTACAGTAAAAATCTCAAAATAGGTATGTTAAGTTTTTACAAATCATATTTCAAGAGTGCAGGTAAATTTTAGCATCCCATGTGAGTTTCATAAAACCCATAAAGGACCTCTGTATCTCACCAATATTTATTACAGTTTAAAAAGTTAGCCAGGAGGCAGGTTTTACGGAAAGATAATAATGGCAATAATAATATTAATGACTTAACAATAATACTGATAATATAATCCTTACGCAAAGCCCTACCACCGAGCAGGTTGGTTTTTGTCGCCTCTTACGGCACCCTGTTCTGCCAGCATGGGATTGGGGTCAGTATTCTAGGCCGCCCCAATAAGGCCAAAACGGAGGCAAAATGGCAGTACCATCATCGAACATCGTTAATAAAACTATACATTACAATACATCCAATCACAATATTAGCTGCAGTAATTAATACAGTTAAACAATGCATAATTCCTCCCACGGCTGAGTCATAGTACAAGCTGACTCATAAACTATTTAGGACAAAATTTCACTTGTAAACTATTAATCACTACATCACTATAGAAAGTATACTATAGTCCAAACTATTTCACCACGCGAGCAAACTGTGGATTGGTAGATTTCATACACTTTTGCAAACATTGAGGGGTACTCTCAGATGCGTAGGTTTTCTCACAATGTTTTCGTTCACCGAAGCAAGTGATAATTCATATTAATATACAATATTCTTTATCCTTAATAATGAACTATTCACCAACAGCTGGCGAAAACGACGAATTTACTTTAAACAGATTTTAAGAATATCTATTAGGGATATTACGTAGGTAAATTGCTTAAAACTTTTTATAAAAACAAAAATAAGAGGATAGTTATTAGAAAGATCTGTAGTGTATTTTGGAATTGAATTACTAAGAACTGGTATTTTGTGTTACAGTTAAAAATAAATAAATACGGAACTATGTCGCAGAGACACCGTTTTTTGAAGCAAAACAAGAATTAAATACCCACGATGAAACCACATATCACCTGTACACCGCAAGCAACGAGATATTTGTCATTAAATATGGTAACTGTACTTATTTTACTTACAGCGCACCTTCATCATTAAACACGACGACATCGAAAACACAAAATAAAATTAAAGTTACCGAGAACCATTATTGATGCAAACGCATTGTGAATACGACGCCGTTTAAATTAAGCGAATCGGAATGAGAGCCAATTATAAATGTAGGCAAGTAAAACATTTCATAAATTTTATACTTTAAGTATGTACTCACAACCTTGTCATGTACAGTAATCGACAAAGTTAAACAGGTCCTCCGCTGAGTGACAAAGTTTCAATTGCGGTTTCATGCTTCAGATGTCAAGTTATACAGATACTCTCCGTTGTTATCGTTAGATTGAATGAATCTTACAATCATTATCAAGCGCTTTTACCTAAGTGTATTGCGTGTTATCACACTGTTCTCTCTCCCCTAATTTTTTAATGCAATTATGCATCGCTAACTAGAATATCAGCTGCAAAATATAGATAGCAAACAAAAATATATGTAAATAAATATAATATATGACAATTTATGAATATGAAATATTTATGAAATATAGGTTTTGATTTAATGAAGGTTCAAAGTAAGGTAAAAAATAAGCACATGAGGCAAAGATATTAAAGTAAAGGTATTTACCGAAAAAATTAAATTTCTTTCAATTTCTATTACCTGAATTTAATTTCTGATTCAAATTCTGTCTTTTTATTATGAGACAATTAACTTTACATTTACATGCCGAAGACAAATGCGAAGAGATTTAGGTGTATCGGGGACTCCATTCATCCTTGAAGCATATATATACCATGACGCTGTATACTCCGCGACCTGATCCAGTGTAATCTACGACTAATGATATGTACTAACATCAGCACCATTGATTTCTTAATGCAAAAAAATGGTCAAATAATTCCTAAAACCGACTGCAGCAAATGAAAGTGAAGATCGTTGAACGAGACAGATGTGACATTTTGTAAGTTCACACGACTGAGAGATGACTGTGTAGCGGCTAACGTGCTAGACCTGCTACTGACCCGTCTGACCGTTTGTTGCCTTTTACATAAAAAGACATCGAAATCTGAGTCTCAATGTTTTTGAACTACGACAACTATTTCGACAAGGTCGACTGCACGGCCTTTTTATACCTCTGCATAAAAAACTAACGTTCCAAAAGTTTTCAATGTGTCCGAGAAAAGTCGTCTCTCCTTGGACGTCTTTTTGACAAATTGCAGATACTGTAATTTTTTTCTATTCTTTAAAGCGGTTCTTGTAGCATTCGATAGAAACTTGTTGTTTTCGACATTCGACTAAGCCCTTGGCCATACATTAAAATCTATTATCTTTTCAAAACAGATATAATGGGCGTTTGATATAAAGCGAGGTACATAAACGCTAGACTAATAATTTATGTGTTCAGTATAGCCACAGCGCAGTGGTACCGAGACAGGGAAGACAATCTCGGCGCAATCTCGGCGCGTTCGTGACCGAACTCCTGCGCATGTGTTCGTGAGACGCGCGCGTGTGGGCGTGCACGGCGAGTCGTTAAAGTGTCCACTGGCCGTTTTTATCGATTGATTAATAACCCTTTTCGGTTATCGAAATGTCTTTCGATGAAGTTTTAAGTTTTCACCAAAGGTGAAGAGTTTCTGTTCTTTTTGTGACGTCTGCGGCATAACCACCTTTAATACACTCGTAATAGAAAGAGATATGTAACTATATAGATGCTTCAGTCTTTGTTCTCCTGGTTAGTTAAAATAGATGGAGTTTGTCTGATCTAGACTCTCTAGGTTTTGATGGAAGTGATCAATCATATATTCATAATACTAAAAATGCTATAATTGCGCTGCACCAGCCAAGAATCAGCCACGTCTGAATAGACCCCATGTCATACCATAACAGTGTGGTTCTGGCGACTATAGAAATTCGTTCCACAATTTACATGTAGGTCATATCTTAAAAACCTTCAAAATTGCATTTAAATCAACTCTTACATTATTTGGACGCAACATAATAAAACGATTTTAATCAGATTCTTATGTTACTACCAAACATGCACTTTTCAAAGGCCTTCGACGTCAATCACTCAGGAATATAAGATACGATAATACGGATTTGAGCTATGAAGCTATACAAGCGACTTGAATGTCATTCGGATCCCATTTCCTGTGGGTTCAAACACTTGAAAGTTCGAAAGAACGTGCATAATAATATTTTTTCTACTAAACAATAAAGAATGTCAAACGGAATGTAAAGATATACATGTAAAGAAAAATTTTAACTAATTGTCTTTAAAAATTACCTCGGCAACAATGAATTTATAATCTTCTGATTACATTTCTAATTTTTAAAGGTATCATTTGATCGTGCATGTGTAAAAGTCGACACCAAAACTTCTCCTTAATACGCGTTTGTTTAAATGTTAATCTATCAACTCGCACGCAATCAATGTTATATACTTACTTACTTACTTAAAAATTACCATATAAATGAAACAATTCATTTAATTCATTGTTCTTTTCCCGGTTTTACTTAATTTCTTATCCATTCGGTACTTGAGATTAAAATACAAAATAATCATTAAAAAAAAAACTTTACGACGTACTCATAATACGACATAATGGAAACGTACTCTTCTCAAACTTGTTCAGCAATATATACGTACTATGTACACTTACAGGTAAATGGTTCATCAGAGTCAACGATCGCGCCGCAAATTCGGTACGTTTGCTGTTTTTTGTGCTGATGTCACTACAATTAGACAATATAAATTACTACAACGCGATAGAAAAACTATTATGATAAATTGTGGACCATGGCTTACCTGCTGAGTCTATGATTAAGTGCTTACTAGAACTGATCGACGATAACCTGAAGTTTTATTTTAACGGCTGTACGTTCGAGCGCTCTCAGGCCGCAGGCTCGAGTCGTTTAGAAATGGACCGCGTTACAAATTTGGACGCGGTCAGTTGGACGACTGCTAGTGCCGAAGGTCCTTGATCGCTTCCGTGCTTGAGGGCTTGACCATATTACCTTGGGTAATATCGTTAAATAACTATTGTTATATATAATAATTAATGGCTATTAAGCCATATAGCTTATCTGCAGGCGACACAGAATTTTCAAAATTTTTTGTAAAGTAGAAGCCAACAATAAGATGGATGGTAGGAGATTAATATGCACTTAATTGCTAATTCCTTTAACGGAATCCTTTAGGCGTACGAGACGAGATGAGTTCCGCGCTCTGCAGCGGGTCTCTGACGAGTTACAGCTATAATTCACAGCGTATCACTGGATTAGGGAAGGACATACGCTCTAGTGACCACTTACCATCAAGTGGAATCGTTGTCACGCACTGATTTATATTATTATAGGTGAAAAAAAGTGTTCGCGTAATCTTTACGCGCAATAGCTGTAAAAATTAACTTAACCTCTCTAATTTTGTTAAAAAAATCACTCAAGTGGGGAATTAATTGAAAATATAAAATTAAATAAAAGGTTGGCAATTATTTTGTTAAAAATTCTACTGAATGTAGCGAACGGAAATATCAGCAACTATTGAATCATTAAAAAATTAATAATGTAAATAAAAAGTTCACGCAGAAATTTTCAAAATGTTTTATATCCGTATGTATTTATTTAATAAAAAAATGTTCCAAGAGATTAAGATATTTGCAACTAGTCGAAAAATAATAAAAACTACGTGAACAGAATATAGACTACTGAGTATTACTTCCGTCCGAAAAAAACCGTGTTACTTTCAAGTCGTGCCTGAAGAAGTAAACTACTACATATGATGTAGTGCACATGGATGGAAAGGAAGTAGGATTTAGCAAATTTTTCTATATTGAGTACTAAGCATAAACAATAAATTAAAAAAAACACTTAAACAATAAACTTGTAGTATAGCAAGAAAATTTAACACTAATCTGTAGTCACTTCCAGAAAACCTAAAGAGTTCATAAGTTTATGGTAAAGGAAAAAGGGTACAACTACAAAGTTTCGAAATGGCGCTCAATCTTGAGTCCAACCCAACTTGCCTCACTCGTGGCGTATCAAACTGAACAAGGGAGGTAGTTATGAAGAACGGTCCGTACAATTGGAAATCGCTGAACTCTGTACCACTCCCAGCTTAATCGCACTGGTTTTCGAGTGTGTTGACAGGATTTAATTTAATTTTTGACCAGCTATGTACCACCCTCCATCTCCAAGAGTGGTAATCAATCTTTTTTCATAGACCTATAAACACGTGGTAGTCATGGTGTCGCGGGTCGCAAAACAATAGAGAGAAGTATGAAAACCAAGGAATGGCTTATGCCAAGTATTCTGGTTCCAGTGTGTTAAAGTGATGTGATGAGTTTTAATGGTGATTTTGTGTAGATGTCAGTATGGGTGTAGTATCCGGTGCATTTTGAAATGTGATTGCTGTTGGGTTTAAGAAACGACGGACTATTGAACAAGTGTCTAATAAAATAGATTTTTGTAGT